>JAVTVY010048490.1:0-22979 GCA_036873755.1 Hanleya hanleyi | reverse complement strand
AATTAACATCAGACCCCATCATTGTTATGCCCCAAGAAAAAAATTTCAATTTTTTCAATTTTTAACAATTAAATATTGAAAAACGGAAAAAGGGGGGGAGGGAAAGGGAAATGGAAGCCAAAATTTTTTTTTTTTTTTTAAAACTTAATAAAAAAGAGAAAAAAGATTCATGGAGCCAAAAAAAATCTTTTTCATTTTCTATGTTTTTTTAACAATTAAAAATTGAAATTAGTGAAATTAGCGAAAAAAAAAAGGTGTAATTATCACCCTATAGCAAAAAAAAAAAAAAAAAAAATGGGCCAATGGGATCGAGTGAGGTATCAAATTGAAGGTGAGGAGAAGGGCTATCTGATGCACTGGGTATGAGATTGAAATATCGGCATTCTGCGCATGCGCGGCAGTGAAGGGTGTAAATTATCACCCTATAGCAAAAAATTGTTTTAAAAATGAGCCAATGGGGTCGAGTGAGGTATCAAATTGAAGGTAAGGAGAAGGGCTATCTGATGCACTGGGTGGAAGATTGAATTAGGGTGATTCTGCGCATGCGCGACGGCCTAAAGGTATGAAAATACACGTATTGGAACTAGGGAACAAAAGAATGAACACTAAGCATTTTTTTGTAATTTTCTACTTTATTAACACAAATAGAATGAACGTATTCACAAGGGTATTGAATTTAATACAATTATATATGAATATTGAATGTTTTTAATACAATTAACAGTCAAAAAACTCTGAAATTTTAATAACAATTATACGCTCTCAAGCCACTTGAATGAAGGTGTATGGTAATAAATGTTCTGTTCAACACTGGTTCTGTTCAATAGTTCGCCATCAAGACTTGTTTGAATTCATCATCAGCTTTCCGGCCTTGGTGCACGTAAATGTATGTTATAATTTCTTCACGTGGAATTTTGGACAGGCAAGCCGCTTCAACTCCCAGGGCAATTTCCGTCTCCGTCACGGCCTCCAGTACTTCAGTGATCATTGCGTATGACGGTACTGGAGTGTCCTGTGGAATTTTAGGTCTGATGAGCTGCAAGACTGTATCGATGTACTTGAGGTAAATATAGTGAGACACCTGGTAGACCAGAGCTGAACCAATGGAACTTGCGAGACTCTGTAACTTCCGCCAGGCTGTTAATTTGAAAGTGACACCTTGAGGACAAGGTACGAGCTGTTGCGTATCTAACTGCATACGCCATTTACGAATATGAACGAGCAGCTCATCGTTGTAATATGCACAGCTCACATAAATGTCGTCACCCACATGAAATTTCGCTTCATCACGCCCGTCGTCGCGAATAACTGCATCGATGGCGTAATCAAGGGCCTGCAGTTTTTGCCAGCTCTCTAAGTTCAGGGTAATATGCTTACCGGGTTTGTCGCCAAAACCCGCCGCATTCAAATGCAATTCTGCGTCTTTCACACTCACTGTCAAATAAGGTGAGAGCTCCCAAATGTCCCTGTGAGCTGCCTGGTAAGCTTGCTGGATCAGATTATTAATCTCCTGGACAGACAGAGGAAGTTCTACCTCTTGTTTCACAGGCACTTGCTGGGGTACAACTACTGACTCAGGTATAACTAACGGTGTTAGTCGGGGGCGTTTGGAGCGTGAAACGCGTTTGGCCGGTGTAGTACTCGCCTCTGGAGTAGTGTGTGTACGTTTGCTAGCTGTAGTACGCTGTTCGGTAGTGGAATCCATCGCTAAGATATCTTCATCTTGTATAACGTCGGCTTCAAGTAGATCCGCTAGTTCGTCATTTCCCGTGATCTTCAACCCCGCCACGAAGGCTAGAAATGCATAGGGGCTAAGTAAGTGCAGTACACCATCGATGAGGGCTGTGTTTTGGGCTGAAGTCGTTTTCTCCGCCATGATTTCGTCGACACGCTGTTGGAGGAGTATGTTTCCATCCATAAGGATATAACATATTTCTTCTACACGCTGCATCTCATCAATAAGACGAACACGGTACTTTGCAAGCCTCTGTAAATATGATGATGACGCCATGACTAGGGGCTCCAGGCTGGTGAGCAACTGCTACGGTGTAAAAGTCTTATTACAAGCGGCTAGGCAGGCAGGAGGACTGGTTGGCAGGCTGGCTGGCTGGCTGATCAAGTCAGGTCAGGTAAGTCAGATTGAATACACCCTTTCCCTAAAAATCAACTCCTTTTATACATTTTACTACTCGCGGCCATCTTTTCCCACCTCCCACATCTTGGCGGCCATCTTGTACCCACCTCCCACATGGCGGCCATCTTTTCCCACCTCCCACATCTTGGCGGCCATCTTGTACCCACCTCCCACATCTTGGCGGCCATCTTTTCCTACCTCCCACATCATGACACTCGCGGCCTCCCACATCTTGGCGGCCATCTTTTACCCACCTCCCACATCTTGGCGGCCATCTTTTACCCACCTCCCACATCTTGGCGGCCATCTTGTACCCACCTCCCACATCTTGGCGGCCATCTTTTACCCACCTCCCACATCATGACACTCGCGGCCATCTTGTACCCACCTCCCACACATCACGCATGCGCACAAAACACACTTATGACGTCACACGCATGCGCAGTGGGGAGCCAGCGGTTCAATTCACGCTTTGTATACTAAGTAGATATATCATTTTGGCGCTCCAAACCGCACCTCATTGACCTTCCATCTCATGAAATTTGTTATTTCTCGCCCAATCAATGTTAAAATTCACGTTCCCTATCTGCCCAATTGTCAAATTGCAAGCTTTAAAAATACATATACATGCACGACAATGATGAGATGAAATTTGGTCCTTTATTTCTTACTCAATGAACATTAAAATTGGATTATATACTCGGCACGGCCTAGATTCACACAAACTTCGCTTTTTGCCAAGGATGTTTAATACCTGATCAGAAATCCTGAGTCCCTATCTGCGTCCATTGTCAAATTGTAACTTTAGAAATACGTATACAGGTATGTCACCGGTGAAATGAAATTTAATCATAATAATACGTATGTCACTGGTGAGATTAAGTTTAATCTAAATCATTTATTTCTTACTCAATCAACCTCACAATTGGGTTACATACTCAGCCCACACTCGACTCTCACTCGAGATTTTGGCTGGGGAGAAAGAATGCCTGCTCAAAAATCCTGATTCCCATTCGGCCCATTGGCAAATTCTAAGCCGTTGAAAACGTGTACATGTATGACATTGGAAAGTGGATCTAAATCATTGTTCTGATCCAATCAGCATTAAAATTGAAATCGGGCTGTATACTCAACACATAGTCTAATCGGGCTGTATACTCAACACATAGTCTAATCGGGCTGTATACTCAACACATAGTCTAATCGGACTGTATACTCAACACATAGTCTAATCGGGCTGTATACTCAACACATAGTCTAATCGGACTGTATACTCAACACATAGTCTAATCGGGCTGTATACTCAACACATAGTCTAATCGGGCTGTATACTCAACACATAGTCTAATCGGGCTGTATACTCAACACATAGTCTAATCGGACTGTATACTCAACACATAGTCTAATCGGGCTGTATACTCAACACATAGTCTAATCGGGTTGTATACTCAACACATAGTCTAATCGGCTGTATACTCAACACATAGTCTAATCGGGCTGTATACTCCACACATAGTCTAATCGGGCTGTATACTCAACACATAGTCTAATCGGGCTGTATACTCAACACATAGTCTAATCGGGCTGTATACTCAACACATAGTCTAATCGGGCTGTATACTCAACACATAGTCTAATCGGGCTGTATACTCAACACATAGTCTAATCGGACTGTATACTCAACACATAGTCTAATCGGGCTGTATACTCAACACATAGTCTAATCGGGCTGTATACTCAACACATAGTCTAATCGGGCTGTATACTCAACACAGTCTAATCGGGCTGTATACTCAACACATAGTCTAATCGGACTGTATACTCAACACATAGTCTAATCGGGCTGTATACTCAACACATAGTCTAATCGGGCTGTATACTCAACACATAGTCTAATCGGGCTGTATACTCAACACATAGTCTAATCGGACTGTATACTCAACACATAGTCTAATCGGGCTGTATACTCAACACATAGTCTAATCGGGCTGTATACTCAACACATAGTCTAATCGGACTGTATACTCAACACATAGTCTAATCGGGCTGTATACTCAACACATAGTCTAATCGGACTGTATACTCAACACATAGTCTAATCGGGCTGTATACTCAACACATAGTCTAATCGGACTGTATACTCAACACATAGTCTAATCGGGCTGTATACTCAACACATAGTCTAATCGGGCTGTATACTCAACACATAGTCTAATCGGGCTGTATACTCAACACATAGTCTAATCGGGCTGTATACTCAACACATAGTCTAATCGGACTGTATACTCAACACATAGTCTAATCGGGCTGTATACTCAACACATAGTCTAATCGGGCTGTATACTCAACACATAGTCTAATCGGGCTGTATACTCAACACATAGTCTAATCGGGCTGTATACTCAACACATAGTCTAATCGGGCTGTATACTCAACACATAGTCTAGTTTCTGTATACTCAACACATAGTCTAATCGGGCTGTATACTCAACACATAGTCTAGTTTCTGTATACTCAACACATAGTCTAGTTTCTGACAGACTTTGATTTTGGTCCGAGAGGTTTAATCGCTGTTCACAAATCCTCATTCCCAATCTGCCCCGTTGTCAAATTTCATGTTATAATAGTCTATTATTTGTTTTTGGAATTATTAAACTCTTAGAATTGAGCCAATTTGCCTTTACCATTGACTCACTCACTGCAGTGATAATATTATCAGGGTAGACTGCAGTGATAATATTATCAGTGCAGTCAACGATATAATAAGGGTAGACTGCAACCATAATATTATCAGAGCAGTAAGTCCCCTCTGTTGACTGCGCTGATAATATTATATCTGCAGTCTACCCTGATAATATTAACAGTGGAGTGAATGGAGTCCGGGGTAAAGGGGAATTGGCTCGATTCTAAGAGTTTAATAGTTCTAAAAACAAATAATAGAGTGTTGTTATGAGGTACAAATATTTTAAGCGAAATTATATAGGAGAAAATTAACGCACAAACTCTGTGTGAAAAAGTAAGTGTCATATATATGAACAAGTGAAAAAACGTTTATGTCTTACAGTAACAAAATGTAGAAAAATGGCTTGTTCCACACCTTTTGCATCGGTGGTTTTCGTTCCTCAGCCGTATTTGCTTGTTTGGTATTACATAACTTTGTTAACAATAGTCTGTAAGCAGTGTATGTTTTTCACAAGTACATCGAGTCAAGGACATAACTATTATGGTTCTGCCCCTGTGCCCCTGTGTTGACGGCACGTATTATGGTATGGAGTTGTCCGTCTGTCCATTAACTTTTCCTTGTGAACGCAGCACAGCAAAGCGTTTTTGCTGGATTCTTTCCAAATTTGCCACAAATTATTGTCACCTTGTCAAGATGTGCATGTGCATGTGACCTTGATCTGCTTTGTGCATGCGCATGTAATCTGCTGCTTTCTATTGTGAACGCAATTCTTCATAGAGTTTTTGCTGGATTCTTTTGAGATTCACCATACATACATCGCCATTTGACGACGTGCACATTACCTTTGCGACCTCATCCAACATTTTATTTCTCAGTTATGCCCCTTGATTGTTGGAAAAACCAGTTCCATCTAATGTTCTTTTACGTGAACGCAACTTACGATGTCATGTATGTTTCCAGTTATCATAATAATTTGCTATATGATTTCCTGAAACATTGATTTTGCAATACAACGATCCTATTACTATCACGTCATTCATCAGCTGATCTGATGATCAGGTCCTTCCGTGTATTGCATATAACTATAGGCTATTCTCCCCCTTTCTACTTTTCGGGGCTTAGCCATGTTGTTGTCTACTTATCTTGGGTTCAATTGAACCATGGTTATATATTAGAGCACGGCAACGTTTAATGTAGCTTCTAGCATCTGTCGTCTATGCTGATAGTGTAAATATAATTATCTGGTCCTATGCAGTGCACAGCGGATTTAAAACAAATAGCGAGACCAAATGAGCAGACGTATTTTGGTCCCCTGAAGTGCACAATGTATATATATAGAAAAGGTTAAAGGCAGGGGAGGGCGGGGGCGCCACCAGCTCAAGGTCACTATAGTTCCGGCAAAGGGCCCCTGGGCATGTATTCTTCCGCGGTGATGCGGTCATGGTGGTGATGCGGTCTGCCTCCGCGGAGAAAAAGTAGTCCCTAGACTTGAAATACGCTGCATGGTCCGATTGGGTCGAGTGAGGTATCAAAGTGAAGCATTCGTGAAGGGGCATCCAGTCATGAGTGGGTGCATGTAAAATTAGGATTTTTTTCCCGAAACTATAAAAAGCGGAACACGGACTTTACCCCTAAAATAGGGGAAAACACCTATCAACTCTAGCCAAAAGGGCTAATATCGGTCTCCGGGCTTATCGGGGTCTGCCTATCAAGTCTATGGGGTGGGTGCATGTAAAATTAGGATTTTTTCCCGAAACTATAAAAAGCGGAACACGGACTTTACCCCTAAAATAGGGGAAAGCCCCCTATCAACCCTAGTCAGAAGGGCTAATATCGGTCCGTGGGCTTATTGGGACCTGCCTATCAAGTCAATGGGGTGGGTGCATGTAAAATTAGGATTTTTTTCCCGAAACTATAAAAAGCGGAACACGGACTTTACCCCTACAATAGGGGTCTGTATTATACAATATAAGGGAAAATGCCTGTATGGGGTATGGGGATGGGCTTTACTATGGCTTGTGGGGTCGCGTTTTTCTCGTCTCGCCAAGAAAATGAAGTAGTGGGTGTGTGCAAAATCGTTTATTTTTAGGTGAAAACGGCACACTTTTCTCTCCGTAAACATATGAAGGCTGTCGAGAACCAAGATAAACTTAAACTCGAAATATTGACCGTGTCAATAGTTTATTGTTGCCCAAACACGGTTTTGGTTCTGAACTGGCTTCATATGTTTGCGGAGAGAAAAGTGAACTGTTTTTACCTCAAAATAGACGAATTTGCACAAATCCACTACTTCAAGATGCTGTTATTTTAGAACCGTGAGACTCAGGGCCTGCAAAATTCCCAGAGCATAAGGTAAGATAATATACTTTGCGCTTACGTGATATATCATTTTGGCGCTCCAAACCGCACCTCATTGACCTTCCATCTCATGAAATTTGTTATTTCTCGCCCAATCAATGTTAAAATTGGGCTACTCACTCGGGTATTATTATGTCCAGGGAGACATAAGTTCTGTTGAAAAATTCACGTTCCCTATCTGCCCAATTGTCAAATTGCAAGCTTTAAAAATACATATACATGCACGACAATGATGAGATGAAATTTGGTCCTTTATTTCTTACTCAATGAACATTAAAATTGGATTATATACTCGGCACGGCCTAGATTCACACAAACTTCGCTTTTTGCCAAGGATGTTTAATACCTGATCAGAAAGCCTGAGTCCCTATCTGCGTCCATTGTCAAATTGTAACTTTAGAAATACGTATACAGGTATGTCACCGGTGAAATGAAATTTAATCATAATAATACGTATGTCACTGGTGAGATTAAGTTTAATCTAAATCATTTATTTCTTACTCAATCAACCTCACAATTGGGTTACATACTCAGCCCACACTCGACTCTCACTCGAGATTTTGGCTGGGGAGAAAGAATGCCTGCTCAAAAATCCTGATTCCCATTCGGCCCATTGGCAAATTCTAAGCCGTTGAAAACGTGTACATGTATGACATTGGAAAGTGGATCTAAATCATTTGTTCTGATCCAATCAGCATTAAAATTGAAATCGGGCTGTATACTCAACACATAGTCTAATCGGGCTCTATACTCAACACATAGTCTAATCGGGCTGTATACTCAACACATAGTCTAATCGGGCTGTATACTCAACACATAGTCTAATCGGGCTGTATACTCAACACATAGTCTAATCGGACTGTATACTCAACACATAGTCTAATCGGGCTGTATACTCAACACATAGTCTAATCGGACTGTATACTCAACACATAGTCTAATCGGGCTGTATACTCAACACATAGTCTAATCGGGCTGTATACTCCACACATAGTCTAATCGGGCTGTATACTCAACACATAGTCTAATCGGACTGTATACTCAACACATAGTCTAATCGGGCTGTATACTCCACACATAGTCTAATCGGGTTGTATACTCAACACATAGTCTAATCGGACTGTATACTCAACACATAGTCTAATCGGGCTGTATACTCCACACATAGTCTAATCGGGCTGTATACTCAACACATAGTCTAATCGGGCTGTATACTCAACACATAGTCTAATCGGGCTGTATACTCAACACATAGTCTAATCGGGCTGTATACTCAACACATAGTCTAATCGGGCTGTATACTCAACACATAGTCTAATCGGGCTGTATACTCAACACATAGTCTAATCGGGCTGTATACTCAACACATAGTCTAATCGGGCTGTATACTCAACACATAGTCTAATCGGGCTGTATACTCAACACATAGTCTAGTTTCTGTATACTCAACACATAGTCTAATCGGGCTGTATACTCAACACATAGTCTAGTTTCTGTATACTCAACACATAGTCTAGTTTCTGACAGACTTTGATTTTGGTCCGAGAGGTTTAATCGCTGTTCACAAATCCTCATTCCCAATCTGCCCCGTTGTCAAATTTCATGTTATAATAGTCTATTATTTGTTTTTGGAATTATTAAACTCTTAGAATTGAGCCAATTTGCCTTTACCATTGACTCACTCACTGCAGTGATAATATTATCAGGGTAGACTGCAGTGATAATATTATCAGTGCAGTCAACGATATAATAAGGGTAGACTGCAACCATAATATTATCAGAGCAGTAAGTCCCCTCTGTTGACTGCGCTGATAATATTATATCTGCAGTCTACCCTGATAATATTAACAGTGGAGTGAATGGAGTCCGGGGTAAAGGGGAATTGGCTCGATTCTAAGAGTTTAATAGTTCTAAAAACAAATAATAGAGTGTTGTTATGAGGTACAAATATTTTAAGCGAAATTATATAGGAGAAAATTAACACACAAACTCTGTGTGAAAAAGTAAGTGTCATATATATGAACAAGTGAAAAAACGTTTATGTCTTACAGTAACAAAATGTAGAAAAATGGCTTGTTCCACACCTTTTGCATCGGTGGTTTTCGTTCCTCAGCCGTATTTGCTTGTTTGGTATTACATAACTTTGTTAACAATAGTCTGTAAGCAGTGTATGTTTTTCACAAGTACATCGAGTCAAGGACATAACTATTATGGTTCTGCCCCTGTGCCCCTGTGTTGACGGCACGTATTATGGTATGGAGTTGTCCGTCTGTCCATTAACTTTTCCTTGTGAACGCAGCACAGCAAAGCGTTTTTGCTGGATTCTTTCCAAATTTGCCACAAATTATTGTCACCTTGTCAAGATGTGCATGTGCATGTGACCTTGATCTGCTTTGTGCATGCGCATGTAATCTGCTGCTTTCTATTGTGAACGCAATTCTTCATAGAGTTTTTGCTGGATTCTTTGAGATTCACCATACATACATCGCCATTTGACGACGTGCACATTACCTTTGCGACCTCATCCAACATTTTATTTCTCAGTTATGCCCCTTGATTGTTGGAAAAACCAGTTCCATCTAATGTTCTTTTACGTGAACGCAACTTACGATGTCATGTATGTTTCCAGTTATCATAATAATTTGCTATATGATTTCCTGAAACATTGATTTTGCAATACAACGATCCTATTACTATCACGTCATTCATCAGCTGATCTGATGATCAGGTCCTTCCGTGTATTGCATATAACTATAGGCTATTCTCCCCCTTTCTACTTTTCGGGGCTTAGCCATGTTGTTGTCTACTTATCTTGGGTTCAATTGAACCATGGTTATATATTAGAGCACGGCAACGTTTAATGTAGCTTCTAGCATCTGTCGTCTATGCTGATAGTGTAAATATAATTATCTGGTCCTATGCAGTGCACAGCGGATTTAAAACAAATAGCGAGACCAAATGAGCAGACGTATTTTGGTCCCCTGAAGTGCACAATGTATATATATAGAAAAGGTTAAAGGCATTCATAATTTGCCTGTAAATACTGAATTTTATGTAATTGTAATACGTAAAGCAGGATCGCTGAAATGATGATAGGGATAAAACAAATACACCAGTAGTAGGTAGAACACGGATCCGCTCACATTTGGACGAGTGCGCAGGTGTTTTTGCGCAGGTATGACGTCACTTCCTCAGGTTAAAGGTATATCATCTCCCCAAGAGTTCCGCCAGGGGAGGGCGGGGGCGCCACCAGCTCAAGGTCACTATAGTTCCGGCAAAGGGCCCCTGGGCATGTATTCTTCCGCGGTGATGCGGTCATGGTGGTGATGCGGTCTGCCTCCGCGGAGAAAAAGTTGTCCCTAGACTTGAAATACGCTGCATGGTCCGATTGGGTCGAGTGAGGTATCAAAGTGAAGCATTCGTGAAGGGGCATCCCGTCATGGGTGGGTGTATCTAAAATTAGGATTTTTTCCCGAAACTATAAAAAGCGGAACACGGACTTTACCCCTAAAATAGGGGAAAACACCTATCAACTCTAGCCAAAAGGGCTAATATCGGTCTCCGGGCTTATCGGGGTCTGCCTATCAAGTCTATGGGGTGGGTGCATGTAAAATTAGGATTTTTTCCCGAAACTATAAAAAGCGGAACACGGACTTTACCCCTAAAATAGGGGAAAGCCCCCTATCAACCCTAGTCAGAAGGGCTAATATCGGTCCGTGGGCTTATTGGGACCTGCCTATCAAGTCAATGGGGTGGGTGCATGTAAAATTAGGATTTTTTTCCCGAAACTATAAAAAGCGGAACACGGACTTTACCCCTACAATAGGGGTCTGTATTATACAATATAAGGGAAAATGCCTGTATGGGGTATGGGGATGGGCTTTACTATGGCTTGTGGGGTCGCGTTTTTCTCGTCTCGCCAAGAAAATGACAATGGGAAGGGTCCCGGAGCGAATCGGTGAAATTTTTGGGAAAAGTCACCGAGGTCTGTATATAGGCCCATAGGCTGGCCATGGGGGGTATAGGTCCAACCTGGGAAATTCACACACGTTCATTGTGATATGGGTTGCTTGGATTTGTTTTTCACGTCTCGTCATTTAGAACACGATGGGAAGGGTCCCGGAGCGCAACGGTGAAATTTTGGGAAAAAGTCACCGAGGCCTGGGTAGGCCCATAGGCCTATACTGCATGGCTATGGGTGTATAGGTCCATACGGGGTGGACGTTTTGGGAACTAGGTGGGCCACTAATGGTCCGATGGGGTCGAGTGAGGTATCAATGTGAAGCCTATGTGAGGGGGCAACCGATGGCATGGATGTGGGGTAGGAATATCGTCATTCTGCGCATGCGCAATAGACAAAGTGTATGGAAATAGACGTTTTGGGGTCTAGGGGAGCCAGTAGTGGGCCGATTGGATCGAGTGAGGTATCAATGTGAAGCCTATGTGAGGGGGCATCTGATGGGGTGAGTGCGGGGTTGAAATATCGTCACTAGCGGTTGTCGTGAATAACAACAAGTTCAGCAATGTTCATACAGTTTATTATCCCCAATGTTACATCATACCCAGGCTGGGGGAGCCGCCCTGGGTATGTTTAGTATGTTTACAGCAAAACAAATTGAAATATCTAACACCATGTTTTATTATTTAACACATCGTCACATTAGGTACAAGTGTTTACTGAGCTCAAGTCAACGTATGTACGGCATGTTATGGTATTCATCAGTGCACGAGTGACGCATTCAACCGATGGCGGTGGTCGGTCAGCTTGGTAAGGAAAAACGTAACATTGGTCACCCTCTCCACTGTCCACTTGGTGTTGGGTCGTTGTTGTTGGGCCCATTCCAAGGGGTCCACGGTGTCCAGTTTCTCCAGCATCGTCTCTAGTGACCTCCGGTTAATGCTGGTAAACGGCTGGTCAAGCACATATATGTTACTTCTCGGGTAAAAGTATCGGACTTGGACTGTCTCCTTATGCTGCAGTACATAATCAAACGGCAGATTCAATTTGAAGGCCGTAGTTTGATCTTTGAAGATGGTTTCCACGTAGCTGCGTAGACGGGTGAGGTTGGTCAGTGGGAAATTGTAGATATCTTGAATAGGGCGATGACGGTGGAAACAGTGCCGTGTCATGGACCAATGGCGCCGATCGATGTTACTCACTGGATGGTTGTCCTGTAAGAGATCGCTAGGAACATTTATGGGCTCGTCCAGAAAATGTTCGATGTTGTCAGGCGTATGACTCGAAACCGTAACGGTGGGGTCCGGCTGGAAATCCAGGCTCTTCTGAACTGTGGGTATAGGCGGGCTCTCCGTCATCGCATCACCAGTGGCGTTCGTCTCCCCGGGCTTATCTTCACTGGGTCCGACCCTCCTGGGTGCCTCTTTAGTGGGAAGTTGTCGCTCATACCGTAGAGACGGGACATGAATCACACGCTGATGCCGTCTTAACTGACTGCGTCGTTTGAAGAGTTGACCACAATCCTTACATTGTTCCGTCGCGCCCTCGTGGAATGAGCGTTCGTGGCGCAGTAAATGATCCTCGACCGTGCGCAGGTTATACAAGTATACCGTGCATCGTCGTGGGTGGAGGCCTCGTGGCGTCGTAAATTATCTAGACGAGTAAACTGCTTCTGGCAAGTTGTGCAAGTGAACATCTTGGTGGTTGACAGAGTGTCTGATGAAACGGCAAGGCCGCTTCGCTTTTATAGCACGCTAGCTGGTGATCTATTTTTAGCACACTCAGTTCAATTATCCCCAAGTCGAGGGCCGAGCCGTGACATCTTCGGTAACCTCCGTGACATCTTCGGTCACCTCCGAGCGCGCGCATGAAGACCCTCATGCATACCCCAATGCAGGCGCAGACGTGATGTGCCAGGATGATAGACACGGACGTCGCCGAGAAAAACACATACAACACGTCACATACAGTCGCCCCACTCAAGACTCTCATATATACCCGAAAAGATACGGACGTTACCGAAAAGACACGGACGTTACCGAAAAGACACGGACTTTACCGAAAAGACACGGACTTTACCGAAAAGACACGGACGTACCCGAAAAGACACGAAGGTGAAAGACATTGTGGAAAAACCCCACAGACAGGTTAGTACATGCATTCCTATGATGTTCACAGGTTACGCCCATTCACGAAGGGCCGTCACAAGGCGTAGTAGAAAAAAGCGCATTTCTAACCTTATTGACCTTATGGCGCAAGCGAGTATAACAAGTGCCCATGATTCACACGGTGTATAAAACCTTACCCAACAGGTACACTATAAAGCCACCTCTCTAACCGTTCGCTTTTCATTCCCCACCATGGTAGCGAGCGGAACAGAGCTTGCGTTATTCCAACTGACGTCCGACGTCTACCTCATCGTCAATGACAATCACCTGGAGCTGGTCCAAGACGCACCGCAGAAGGTGAAGATTTTGTTATCGCTATCAGGCTGGACTCTATTGACACGATTGTTACAGGGAAAAGACCCCGAAAGGGATTTCATGCACGTGAAAGTCGGCGTGCACATACGCACTGCTGGAGAGGATTCCCTTTTTCCCCGGTTGGAACAGAGTGGAGGTACCCCGAGGTGGATGACTTACTACACCCCGAGGTGACAGAAGGGACTGTGGCTACCCGGAGGCTTACACCTGGCTGCACCCTATTGTTGTACCCCAAACGAGTTGACCTCATCGATAGCGGACTTAGGTGTTGGTGTACGCCTGAACCCAAAGCGCACGTCTCTTTGTCACCGGAAGGATGGACTACCTTGAAACGGGTGTTGTTGGGTGACCTGCACGGTGATAGCATTCACCTGTGTGACGACGTCTACATTTTCTGCGGTCCCTTTTTCGCTCGACTCCTCTGTCTGAACGACGGTGGTTTTACCCTGGACCCCGATCTATGGACGGCTTTGGAACAAGTAGTCCCCATTGTCGATAAGGCACTATCTCTATAGGAGCCACATAACCAATCAGAATAGTACGTATCACGGACTACACCCGTAGAGCTACATCTAGGCGCGCATGTGTGACATGGTCTATAAAACACGTCCCTCTGGATCGCACACCTTCATTTCTACGGTTGCAGAGCCATGACGGAGATCCAGCCCTATGCGACTCGCATTTTATAGCATGCCACCGTGGTTAATTCACTCACGGGTTACCGAACAGTGGTCCGGTCCATGTTTGTAGATGGCGACGACAACGAGGGGCGACGCCAGATCCTGAACGAGTTCACAGAAGCGGTCCTCGACAGAGTGCACTCGATGGAGAGGTGTGCCATCACTCACCACTACTGGACTATGACAGCCATCCTTGATGCTCGGGCTATGGCCCACGGGCGCTCACGCCGGAACCAGCGACGGCTGGTTGGCCTCACAATAGTCTGTGCCCTATTGACCCTGGCGCTGTGGCATTGACAGTGGGACCTCACCATAAGTACGAGGGTCAGACAGAGTGTGTGTCATTCACCGTTCGTCATTGGATCAAGCATGTCACCAGTCCTACGAGCCATCCTTCCCCTTACACCCCGGGTGGGGTTACACGTCTATGAAGATGAAGTCACCCACGTGGAAGACCGTGGAGATGTTTGCTGGTCGCCCGCTGAGACCGTATCGAATACGGTTACGCTACACCGTGACGGCTGGACCAAATTTAAACGGGTGTTGAGCGGCGAGCTCGACGGACACCTCATCCACATAGACAATGCCATCTACGTATACCGTGGACCCTTCTTCCCACGCCTGGGCCGCTACTAAGACCCTACGCGAGGCTTCACCCTAGACCCCGATCTGTGGACAGCCTTCGAGAAAGTGGTGCCTATCGTGGACCAGCTGTTTACACCAGACGAGCGGTCATCAGACGAGTTGGAGTGGGCTCGTGCCCTGAGAGAAGCGGCGGCAGAACCCAATGAACAAATGTCTGGCCATGAACCAGACGACGATGCCATTGATTACCCGGCTAGACTTTGACCACCCGATCCTTTGATCTCACGGGGTTCTCCCTATAAATACGAGAGACAGTCAGATCTGGTACCATTCACGGACTGACCATGACGGGGCATATAATACTTGCGTATCTCAGCTTGACCCCCGAGGTTTTCCTGCACGTGTATGCGGATACGGTCGATATCATGGAGGAGGTGGGAGACATCTGTTATGCGGACCCTACACAACCGTGCCCGGCCCACATTCGTCTGTCCCGAGAGGGCTGGACCAAATTCAAACGGGTGTTGTCTGGTGAACTGGACGGCGACCTCATCCACTTGTGTCACGATGTGTACATCCGACGCGGCCCTTTCTTTGCTCAATTGGCTCGGCTAGATGGGGTACAGTGCATTTTACCCTTCACCCTGATCTATGGTCTGCATTGGAAGATGCCGTAGTAGATGTGGATCAAGTGCTTATCAAGCGGTCATCAGACGAGTTGGACTGGTCATTTACCATGGACACTGTGGAAGCCAACGAAGAAAATAAGAAAGAAACTCCGGCCCAAGATATACCCGTTATAAATAAACGATAGAGCCAGAGTCCATCATCATTTTGTCACCATGAAGCGCTGGGAGAAGGTGTTGGATAACTTATACTACAGTCCCGACAGTCCGGTGGCCTATAGTGCATTGTCGGCTCTCTATCGAGCGGCCAAACCCCAGGGGATACAACGTGCCCAAGTCCGAGATTGGTTAAGAAAACAAGACACCTATACCTTACATCGATCTGTCCGTCGCCATTTTCTACGGAACCGGGTCATCGTGGGAGGAATAGATGCCCAGTGGCAAGCGGATTTGGTCGATATGAGCGCCTTTGCCAAACACAACGATGGGAATCGGTATATCTTGACGTGCATCGATATCCTATCGAAGTATGCGTGGGTGGTACCCATCCGGACGAAAACGGGGGCGAATCTCATAGCGGCGTTCAAAGACATCTTCAAGACCGGGCGCAAACCTTTGTATTTGCAAACCGACGAAGGCACGGAATTCCTCAACAGACCGTTCCAACAGTTTCTGAAAGCCCAGAAGGTGTTTTTCTTCCATACGTACAACGAGTTTGAGTTTGAGTTTGAGTTTTTTTATTTCACCAATCGTTTCAAATAATACATTGTATTTAAACAAATATATAACATACTGTATAATAAAATGAAGATTGCACAAATACATGAAATTGGCGGGAAGAAAACCCCAAGGGGTTTGAATTATCCCAAATGAATAAACAGAGCATTATTTATAGCGGAATATGTAGCGTTATAAGATAATGTAGTAAGGGTGTTGGACACTTAGGGAATGAGGGTGACAAGAAAACTCAAAAAATGAACATAAAACCCTGTGTGATTGCTTGCCCGTATAGAGATAACGGTGTTACTAATATTTGCCGAGAATATAGATTTTCGTTTGGGACTTGAAAAGAGAAATAGGAACACAATTTTGTAAATTAGAAGGGAGTTTGTTCCATTCACGAGGGGCTTTGATTTTTAGAGTGTAGAACGATAAATCGGTACGGTAAAATGGCCTATAGAGGCCCCTAAGTTGACCTCTAGTTGGGTATGTGTGAATATTGACTAATTTCGTAAAGTAATTCTGAAACTTGGGGGGTAGTACGAAAGGATGGTGGACAAATTTATGACAGAATTGCAGCGTGAGGAATAGATTAACTTGAATCTGTCGACCTCATCAATGTCTTGACCATGCAAAGATAATCGACCTATATCGTTGCCTCTGACTCTACAATTTGAACCAAGGCTTCCGTGGTGGAAAGGTTCAACAGGACATTCAAAGGCCGCATGTATAAATATTTCACCTATAAGAATACAAGCCGGTACATCGATGTTCTCCCGAAACTTGTGAGGGGTTACAATCGAGCCTATCATCGGAGTATAGAGAGAGCCCCCATTACCGTGACCCAACGCAATGAAGCCCAAGTCCGGCGTGTCTTGTACCCCAGGCCATCGCAGCGAACGACGAAGGCGGTGTTCAAGGTCGGGGACCCTCTACGGATCAGTAAAATCAAAGGTCAATTTGAGAAAAGTTACTTGCCCAACTGGAGCGATGAGCACTTCCTGATTAAACGGCGCCTACCCCGACAGCAGCGAGTCTATGAACTGGAAGATCTTCAAGGGGAGCCGTTGCTAGGGACGTTTTACGAGACGGAATTACAGCCTGTCGTAAAAACACAGCAAGACTACTACACGGTGGAGCAGATTTTGAAAACGGAACGTCGACGTGGCAAACTGTTTCATTTCGTCAAATGGCAAGGCTGGCCCAGTTCCTTCAATTCTTGGGTCGCTGCCAACCAGGTGAAACGATTATAAAGCCAGACACCACTGCCGTCATCCTTCATTCCACGTCCGACCACAGTGCTATGGACAAACAGCAGCTGCCTCTGAACACAGCGTCTCACAAAACGCGCAAAGCGCAAGTGGGCTTTGTGGTGATACTGCTAACCCTGCTGAGTGTGTTGTACGGAGGTGTGTTTACGACGTAGCCTATGTCAGCACGTTACTTAACCAACTGAGAACACCAGCCACCAGTGAAACCGGTCTACAGATAGCACCAGTCAACCCCGTATCGAACCCAGTCACCACCACACTGGGTACAAGCCACGTCGAGCTCCACACCAAGCTCCACATCTACACCAAGAACACCCACTACGTCTGAAGACCCACCGGATTTCATCCCTCACAGTGAACAGACAACGACGACCGACGTTGTACCCACTACCATCATCACTCGCAGTGAACAGACAACGACGACCGACGTTGTACCCACCACCACCACTCCAGTTCACTCGTTCCAAATTTACAAGAGCGGGTTACCACGACAACGGATACACCTCGAACCATGGACCCTCGGTGGCAGCATCCCTTCACTTGCGTCATCGCAGGACCGACGGGTTCCGGCAAAACGCACTTCGTCAGGAAGCTCCTTCAACACGCCGACAGCATGCGTATGCAGCAATGCCCCCCACACATCACGTTCGTGGAAGGCCTACCCAACCTGGCCGATTTGGAAACCGACACCTTGGTGGTTCTGGATGATCTCATGGCGGAGACGGATGCGCGGGTTACCCAACTCTTTACCAAAGGCAGCCACCATCGACGGCTGAGCATCATCTACATTGTGCAGAATCTGTTCAGTAAAAACAAAGAACATAGGAACATCAGCTTAAATGCCCACTACCTGGTGGTCTTCAAAAACCCGAGAGATACCACTCAACTGCTGCACCTGGCGAGACAGATGTATCCCGGCCGCACACCGTTTGCGTTGGAAGCCTTCAAAGATGCGACAACCCCTCAGTACGGGTATATGCTCTTCGACCTCAAGCAAGCCACCCCTGACCACCTTCGACTACGGACCGGCATCTTTCCCGGAGAGGCGCACCACGTGTACATGCAAAAATAATGTAAACACACCCACAGTGGCTCCCCCAGCTGGAGTGTGTGTTTGATGATGGGGATAATAAAAAGAATGAATACCACAGCATGGTTGACTTTGTCTCTGTTCTCTGAGGTGGATAAAAGGGGCAGAGTTGTGGGTTCTGGCATTAGTTGTACATGATGTCTGCGCGAGTACGGAAGCACGCTCCCACGCTCCGTGTATTGAAGACGGCCCCACCCGAGTTGGTCCGAACCATTGTACGCAGTGCGGACCCTGACCTTGTACGCTGTCTGTGCGAGATCGGGTACAACCTGTTAAAAGGCAACGTACCACTGACTCCGGCTCAGAAGACCAAGTTGGCCAAGCATAAGACAGGTCTCCGAACCCTAGTCCACAAGCGGGTCCCTCAAACACAAAAGAAAAAGGTGTTACAGAAAGGCGGCTTTCTCGGGGCCATCTTAGCACCGTTGGCCGCTTCCGTGTTGGGTCCAGTATTGGGTGGATTCTTCGGCCGACAATGAACCACACGAAAAAAATGGTCCTCGTCGAACCACGGTTCCTTCAAAACCTCCAATCGCCCTACCCTGTCCCACCTACGGTGAAGACCATAAACACCCTCGATGGAGGATGCAACAGATCTTACAGAGACCGGGGTTAAGCGACAGTGAGAAAGTACAAAGGTACAATGAGACGCTTCAACGGTACATGACGTTCATGGATCAATACAAAACCTTCTCTACCCCACCACCACCACCACCACCACCACCACCACGTGACACACCGCCGACCTCAGCGCCGCTCCAACAGCCGCCATTACCAGGGGTAGCACCCACAGCCCCACAGTGGGTGGACGACGAAGTGCTGAAGAGTGTACCTGCATCGTTCAAGAAACAAGCTGGCCTGGTATTACAACGGATGAAACAGAATCCTAGCAT
Organism: Hanleya hanleyi; assembly: GCA_036873755.1. Lineage (NCBI taxonomy): Eukaryota > Metazoa > Mollusca > Polyplacophora > Lepidopleurida > Hanleyidae > Hanleya > Hanleya hanleyi. The sequence continues at coordinate 3,498 of JAVTVY010048490.1, read as the reverse complement.
GACTTGGAATGATAAAGGCGAAATCCTGGTACAAAATCAGGTGGTCCCGGGGACCCACATGACGGATTTAATGAATGACCTGATGCGTAAACGCAGGTCGCACACGGATCCTCGTGGATGGGAGGTCTTCGCTCAAGGCTTGAAAGACATGCATGCACCACGGGAATTGGTGTGGAACCCCCACCGCTGGGCCTTTATGCAGCGTGACTCACCGAGTCGTGCACCACGACAAATTCCACAACCTTGGGAAGCCGAATGGGAACCGGAGTGACCCCCCAAAACTCCACCACCACAACGGGCACCTTCTTTTCAGACCTTTAAAAAACCATCATTGATCAGGACACCCCACATCTCCAGAGCCGTGACACGTAGCAAGTCACCGCGACGAGCACGACGCCGGACACAACCGCCCAAGGCCTGGAACACCTATTAAAACCAACAGCAGCAGCAGGACAGCTCAGTCGCCATGTTTTACCTCACCCTACCCAGTAACAGCTCGCCGGATGTGTTTCCTGACAACACCGTGGCAAAGTTCGTCACCCAGTTACCGCAACTGTTGCATTTACCTGGGCGCTGGGAATGTGGCCTCGTGGATATCCAATATCCTTACTCGTGGTACAACGTGCGAGCCAATGAAGTGTGGTACGAGGTGACCTACGAAGGCAAAAACACCAGACTCACCCTCCCCGAAGGCCTATACGATACCCCCAAGGAGTTCATGGGTGGGCTGTCAAGACTGTTGCATTATAAGGCTCTACGGGAGATCACGAATACTTCAAAACCCATCAAATCCTTTCCCTTCAAGAATCACGTGGACTTCGATTACAACGCACACAACGACAAGGCACAGCTTATCGTCACCGCCAACGCGAGTGTCGTACTGAGTCCTATCCTACAGCAAATGCTGGGTTTCGATCTATAGACGTTCGCTGGTCCCACCGCCCACCAAGGCGAGATCCCGATGGATATGAAGCCGGGTATGTACGGACTCTACGTCTACTCGGACGTGGTGGACAACCACATCGTGGGCGATATCAACACACCTCTGTTACGGGTAGTCCCCATTAAAAAGACGTATGGAGATCAAGTCACCCACAGCTTCACCCACATGCTCTACTTGCCCGTACGACAAACCGACATCAACACGATCACGGTGGATATAAGAGATGACACGGGACGACCGGTGGCATTCGAACGCGGGAAAGTGGTGCTGACACTTCATTTTCGACAAGCACGTGCTCCCCACTTTGCATAATGAAAGTACCTTTCCGGTCTTTAGTGGTGCACGCATGTAACGAGGACATGGACTGGGGAACATACTCGGCAGCATCGTCGAAACGTTCCTGCCCTTGGTGACGCGTGGGGTGAAAGCAATCGGCAAACAAGCGGTACGCAGTGGACTGCAAGTGGCCGGTGATGTCTTGGGGGTACGGCACCCAAAGAAGCCTTGAAACGGCGGGCCAAAGAAGCGGGAGGCGTCTTGGTGGCCAAAGCACAACGCACCGTAGGGAATAAAAGAGCTGCCCCACCGAGACCACGCACCAGTCGACGACCGACCCAGCGACGACGCACATCGAAGAAGACAAAGGATATCTTTTCTTAAAACATGTCCTTGATCCACGCCGAGTCCTGTCCCTCCACCAACAGTGAATTTGATTTGTGGACCGTACCGCCCACACAGACCAGTGCCGAACAAGGATTATGGGTGGAGCATCTCCCGCTCTCCAGCATCAACGAAACAGGGCCCATCGAGTTCACCATCAGTAATGCGGATACGGCCTATGTGGATTTAGCCCATACATACTTGTATGTGAAAGCCAAGGTGGTCAATGGGGATGGCACCAGAATCATCCAAGCTGCAACGGTGGGCCCGACGAATCTCTGGCTGCACTCGATGTTTCAACAGGTGGATATTTTTCTCAGCGACAAACTCATCAGTGACTCGACCAACACGTACCCCTATCGAGCCTACATCGAGACACTGTTGTCGTATGGCCGAGGCTAAAAATCTCAGCTGACAGCCGCTTTATTCTACCAGGACACACCTGAGCACATGGACACGGTGGACAATGTGGGATATAACAAACGGAAGGCTTTCACTGCGAACATTGCCTCGGTGGATCTCATGGGTCGACTGCACGCAGACATGTTCATGCAAGACCGGTACCTCTTGAACAAGATCCCCATCAAAATCCGACTGATACGGGCGCCTCCGACCTTCGCCTTGATGGCCACTAACGTAGAGGGGCATGCAGTTGACTATAAGATTGTTATCCAAGACGCAGTCCTGTATGTCCGAAAAGTGAAACCGAATCCAGCCGTTCAATTGGGACACATGAAAGCCTTGGAAACAAAACCAGCCCAGTACCCTATCCGACGTGTGCAAACCAAAGTGTTCTCTGTACCTGCTGGAAATATGGGCGCCAACAAAGAAAACCTGTTCCTGGGGGAACTACCCAAGCGATTGATCCTGGCCTGTGTGGAAAATACCAGTTTCAGCGGAGCCTACCCAGAGAACCCGTTTGACTTAAACATTTCGGCATAAATTTTGTGGCCCTGCATGTGGATGGACAACAGGTCCCAGTCACGGCCTTAACACCGAACTTTGGGCGCGCGAATTTCATTCGAGCCTATCAGAGCCTGTTTACAGCCACCGGTCAAATCAACCAGGACGAAGGGAATATGATCAGTCGGGAGGACTACGAGAACGGATACACGTTGTTCTGTTTCGATCTGACCCCCACCTTAGAGAACGACCATCAGCTGGCCCTGGCCAAGCAAGACAATTTACGGTTGGAAATCCACTTTGCACGAGCCCTGGGGACCACCGTCAATGTGATCTGCTACGCCGAGTTTGACAACATCATTCAAGTGGACAAGGCGCGCAACGTCCTGTGTGACTTCTCCACCCAACATGGATACAGACCAGATAACCACCGTGCTGGAGAATGACCCAGAGACACGTATGGTGTTTCAAGGGGTGTTCGCCCGAGATGTGTTCCCATTAGACCGTATGTATCCTGCTGCTTACGTTCTCAACACGGACTCGATGGATCGGCCCGGTGAACATTGGGTGGGCGTGTACTTGACAGAACAGCAGGGCGAATACTTTGACCCGTACGGCCTGCCACCCCTCCATCCCGATTTAACAGACTTCATGGATCAAGGCACAGAGACGTGGTGTTGGAACAGTCAAACGTTGCAAAGCCTGACCAGTATCGTGTGCGGACAATATTGCTTGTCTTACCTGTACCATTGATGCCGGGGAAGACCCTTATCTACCATCGTACAGATGTTCGACGAGTACCCCAAGGCCGAGGACCGCGATGTACTCGTATATGACTGGGCCGCCCATCATTTCAATGTACAAGCCCGTTCTGGGCTTAAGTTCTTTCAATGTACACAAGCCCGCTGTTCTGGGCTTAAGTTTACAAGCCCCCTGTTCTGGGCTTCAGTTCTTTCAATGTACCAGCCCCCTGTTCTGGGCTTCAGTTTTCA
>JAVTVY010048489.1:0-22360 GCA_036873755.1 Hanleya hanleyi | reverse complement strand
TACAGGTGCCTACTTACCGATTATTATACAGTCAACGTCACTACAGACTGTTGGCCGATTTGGGGTTGATAGATTTAGTGGAAATTAATTTCTTGCGGTAATCTATTCTGAATAGCTGGTATGAATATATGCCGAAATATGGCAGAATAATGGTTCGTTCATGATTCAATCTATATCCTCCCTCCAAGCAAGCGTTAATCGCACGCCGGCTTATAATCTGTTATATAATGATATAATAATGCATGATAGGATCCAGTTCATACACATAATATACATGTAGGTTTAAGTTCTCTATTTTTATTCCAATGTGTTTTCTGATCAGTACTGATACTCGTTACAACCACTAGCGTACAGTGTATAGGTTACCGCATACATTCTCCGACTCCTCATGTAAGACCCCTCCCCCTAACACAAAATTCAACAAACACTTTTTGTGGTGGTGTCGTACGGTACATGTCTTGTAACCGACTGTAAGACATTGGCTTATGTTTCTTGAAGTTTATAACACGTAGCACATTTACTCACGTTTCTAAAATGAATACATCCAAATCTTCGGCTATACACGCCATTATTTCAAACAGCCTATTTACAGGACATAATTTGTTACCAGTCTTGGCAATAACTAGCCAAACTCTATCTCTCACAGCAGTCTCTTGATTTTTCAATAAAAAATCGACATATAAACTGAATAGAGTATAATATCACATCTTCGAATGTACAACAGTTCTGCTGATCTACAAAATCCAGCATAGGCAAGCAAGCACATTGTAAATACTCTAACTTTCCATTCGTGCTTCAAACATTTTCGTGAGAATTACACATTCACAGGCTCTTTTTCACAACAGATTTACGATATTTACGTTTTGCTGACTGATAATTGGCTGTTAGCAATAAGATAAACAGCACATATTCAATATGTGTATAAACCGATTGACGGCTGACGTTGTGCCATGCATCGGCCCTCATAATTTGAAAGCCATACTTTACAAATGGCGAAAATCATCCAGTGAAAATATCTCTTTGCCCGGATATGACAAAGGCTTAATGATCGAAGATTTTAACAAAACTCCAAAAAATATTCTCTGACATTTCAGATATCTCAGTCATAATTTAATATCTCTCAGTGTTATAAACGGGACACAGATCCGATCCCGTTCGCCCTATTATCAGGCACGCATAGCATATAACCGTCAAAAAGCACACGGTCTGAGCGCTTAACATACAGTAAATTAATTGAATCCAAATTGAATCAGCATTAGCAAATAAACACATAGCAAAAAAGTCTCTGATCCACTTATGTTCGGTTACCGCATTGCTTTAACACTGCGCCGTTTACTAGCTTATTCTTCTTGATAGGTGTAGTCAACAAGATCTTAGTAGCCTCAATTATGTTCTAATTCGTTGCACTCAAATGAACAAATCATTTATCATTTCCACCAACACTCATCTTTCCCAACTATTTATTCATAACTAGAGTAGCCAGAGCCTTGAAGTCCGATTTCGCATACCGAGACACAATGGATGTTGGGAAATACGATTGGAATCCGAAAATTGAAAACCCTATGGAGTAACTTTCATCGATACCGGACGCCGTCCAGTCAAACACAGAGATAATATATCGTGCAAAAGCTCTGAAAACCTGTGTCGGTAGCAGTGCGTCAAGCATCTCCAGCCAAGGTGACGAACTCCACCTTTCCGTGCATACATTCTACATGCATAATACAATTTGTTTTATATCATCCGTGACAACCACTGTGACAATGCAACCCATGCCAGCGTCCTCAAATGCGCTATACCATTGTCACGGGACAGAGACAGCCCATGCTTCAAATACATACATCAACATATTGTTATAAGTGGTAAATGGGCTATACACTTTATGGACCCAGCATACGGTTGACATGCTCAAACATCATGGATGCCCCAGTCACCACTCAGATTCTTCATCAGCTTAATAATCAGCTTCTTCATTTTCTAAGCGTGGTATCATTGAACTTCCAAATGAACGTTCTGCTGTAAGCATAATTCAAAATAGACATAGATAGGCATTTTTTAGACAACTTTCATACTTCCTTACATATTAAGCTTTCCATATTCTGGTCAAGTGTAAACCATTTTAACTCTTTGAGCTCATAAAATATTTATAAAGCTAAGAAAAACATTATATGAACTGCCCTCAATTTTCTCTGTGTCGAGCTCCATACATTTCAATATCAGATTACCGACCAATCATCACCACCTCCTGTGGCTGTCAATATCTTGGCCATTCTTCAATAGCATAGCACGAAGTATAACAGCTTTCCTGAATTTCACAGTAGCGCTGATACAGCTCAATTCCATTTTAGTTATGACTGTATACAGTTCTCTTAGAACAGCATTACTCCATAGGAATTAGTCTCATATAAAAATCTCCAGTATTCATTGGCCAACACACGGTGTTGTTGTTACGCTATGTTGTTGTTGTTGCGCCATACTGTTGTTGTGCGCCATGGATATTTCTAGAAATCGTGACCTAGTCAGTTACAAGTAAATATGTTGTCATAGCATTGTAATATCTATCGAAGTTTCTGGAGTAATAGTTGACTTGAGTTTGATTGGTTTGTGAGACCGATGGAAATTTCCAGACGTGTGTTCACTGCGTAATTACGTTCGTTGCCCGGGAGACGGAAAGTTCGAGAGTTCCTGAATAGACTATAAATAGTGTGACATTCGGCGATCGGGGAGAGATTTTCAAACTGGTATTTGGGTGCATTGGAGTCATACCTTTGATACGGATTACTGGACTGGTTTCCTGTGAACGGACTTCGGCTGCCTTAGGTTATACATCCATCCACACGCGACGGACATTGCAGGACATTCCGTGATCTCAGAGCAGTGTTAAACACGGACTTGGAACACGGACTTGGAAGTTATATGTGCACGACAGCACAGACGTTTAAGGATATACTGGTATAGCAGTGAACAGTAAGACTGTACTGAGGACATTAGTTTGTTGTATTAGCCTTACTTATTTTGTATTTTATTTTAGTGTTGTTAATAAATATTTTTGATCATTGATCCTTGACTTCACAAACGTTTTCTGTTGCGTTTTTGCTGGAATTATATATGACGTAACAGAATTGGGGGCCTGGTTCCGGGAGAGTTTTGTTTACATTCCAGCTTTGCTACATAGTTCTAATTGATACATTGTTTGGATTTGTGAAGTCAGGGAGTAGTATATTGACAACATGGCATTTGAACCAGCAGAGTTTGCTTTAAATCCTAGTCAGGAGCAATTTAATGAGCTACGTAAAGAGGATTTGTTTGGGCTGTGTAAATTCTTGGAAATTACTAGTTTTAAAACATCTTGGAAAAAGCAAGAAATTAAGAAACTCATTATTAAACATTTTGTTAGTAAACAACTGTGGGAAGAAAGTGATTTCGATTTAACTGAGAAAACAGCTGATGATTTGGAAATAAGGAAATTAGAATTGCAACATCAGTTAGAATTAAAGAAATTAGAAAAAGAGGAAAAATTAGAGAGAGAAAGATTAGAAAAAGAGGAAAGAGAGAAAGAAAGAGCATTAGAGTTAGAGAGAGAAAAGTTAGAAAGAGAAAAGGAAGAAAGAGAATTTCAGTTACAAAGAGAAGAGAAAGAAAGACAGTTTCAATTAGAATTAAAGAATATGGAATTACACTCGCAAACAATTCCTGTACATGTACCTGTACAATCACAATCAAGATTTGATGCGGCTCGTCAAATTCGTCTTGTCCCACCATTTCAGGAAAAAGAAGTTGATAAATATTTTCTGCATTTTGAGAAAATTGCTGAAAATTTAAACTGGCCAAAAGAAAATTGGAGTTTACTTCTTCAAAGTGTTTTGATTGGAAAGGCGAGGGACATTTACACTCAATTGACGGTGGAGCAGGCATCAAATTATGATTTAGTGAAAGATTTAATACTTAAGGGTTATGAATTGGTTCCTGAAGCCTATAGACAAAAGGTTCGTAGTTGTCAAAAAGAAAACTCACAGACTCATGTTGAATTCGCTCGTTCAAAAGAACAATTATTTGATAGATGGTGTGCTTCGTTTAAAATTGATAACCAATTTGAAAACCTTAGACAGCTTATGCTGGTAGAGGAATTTAAAAGGTGTATCCATAATGATATTAGAACATTTCTTGATGAAAAGAATGCCAACACTTTGGATCAAGCAGCTAGATTTGCTGATGAATATGCTCTGACACACAAATTATCATTCGTCAATGTTGTTAAGCCAAGTTCATTCCAGTCTAATATCTCAGGTAATAAATCCAGTTCTTTCTCCAGTCCTAAAACGTTCAGCCCTAGTTACAAAGGTCAAAGGTCAATCATAAAATTGCAATCACCCACTTTTAACTCTCAATATAAACCTCCCGTATGCAGCTACTGCAAAAAAGATGGTCATTTATTGGCTCAATGTTTTAAATTGAAAAGAAGACAAGATCAGGCTTTTCAAAAGCCTAGTGGTTTTCTCACTTCGAGATTTGTACCCAAGCAGGTTAGTGATGTGCATAGTGCACATGTTGTTAAGATGGACAGGGACACTGTTCCTGTTAATTCTATCAAGGATAAGGTTGACAGTTTTTCAAATCCTGTTATGGAGATTTTTGAACCATTCATTCACAATGGTTTTGTGTCACTTTCAAGTGATTTTTCTAGCGCTACTCCGGTGAAGATTTTACGAGACACGGGTGCGTCCCAGTCTCTTTTGTTGGCAAATATTCTGCCGTTTTCTGATTCTTCATCTGCAGGCAGTAATGTCCTGATTAAAGGGAGTGAGTGAGTGAGTGAATAGGGTTTAGCGTCGCTTTCAACATTTTTTCAGCTATATCACGACGGGGAAGGGAAGGGAGGGGAGGGGGAGGGGCAGGGGTACCTACTTGTAACAGAGCAGATCTAATGATTAAAGGGGTAGATTCTGACAATTATACACCCATTCCACTCCATAACGCTTTTCTGTCTTCCGACTTGATTTCTGGACCTGTTAGTGTGGGTATTAAAGGTAGTTTACCTTTTGAGGGTGTTCATTTACTACTTGGTAATGATCTTGCGGGAGATAAAGTCGGGATTAATCCGATTGTAACTGACGAGCCTTGTTTGGATCAGATTAAGGATCCAGTTGAAGAGGAAATTCAATGTTTATATCCTGCTTGTGCAGTTACTCGAGCCATGAGTAAATTGGCCAAGGAGACTGAAAAGTCACTTAAAGATGACGTCATCGACGACGTTTGTTTGGCTGACACTTGCCTGTTTTTTAATGATGAGGCTGATAAACCACATTTTGATGGTAAATTGGAATGTTCTAATGAAAAAATTTCAAAATCACAGCTGGTCAATGAACAGCATAGTGACAAGGACATTTCCAAGTTATTTGACAGGGCAGTAGATGAGTGTGATGTAACTCAGGAGCCTGTGTGTTACTTTTGTAAGAATGGTGTTCTTATGCGCAAATGGAGACCGCCAGATGCGTCACCTGATGATGAGTGGGCAGTTAAGTATCAGATTGTGGTACCAAATTCATATCGTTTAGATATTCTCAGACTAGCCCATGAAACACCTCTTGCAGGCCATTTAGGTGTTAACAAAACATATTACAAAATTCTTAATCATTTTTATTGGCCAAATTTGAAGAAAGATATTATAGAATTTTGTAAGTCATGTCACACATGTCAAATGGTAGGAAAACCAAACCAAACAATACCGAAGGCTCCCTTACAACCAATTCCTGCATTTAAGGAAGCTTTTAGTACGGTAATTCTGGATTGTGTTGGTCCACTACCAAAAACAAAGTCAGGCAATCAATACATGTTAACAATCATGTGTGCTTCAACCAGGTTCCCTGAGGCTATTCCTTTACGGAATATTAAGGCAAAAACTATTGTTAAGGCTTTAGTTAAGTTTTTCACACTTGTTGGCCTACCCCAGTCCGTTCAGTCTGATCAAGGATCTAATTTCATGTCAGGAATTTTTCAGCAAGTCATGTATGAATTGGGTATAAAGCAGTACAAGTCATCTGCATATCACCCAGAAAGCCAAGGTGCTTTAGAAAGATTTCATCAGACATTAAAAAACATGATTAGGACTTACTGTTTTGATACTGAGAAAGACTGGGATGAAGGCATACATTTGTTACTGTTTGCTGTTAGAGAGTCTGTTCAAGAGTCTTTGGGCTTCAGTCCGTTTGAATTAGTATTTGGTCATACAGTTAGAGGACCACTTAAACTGTTAAAGGAAAAGTTCCTAGACAGTGATCTGGACTCATGTAGTCTCTTGCATTATGTGTCGGACTTTCGCACCAGGTTGACTAAAGCACGTGATTTGGCCATGTCAAATTTAAAGTCATCACAAAAAAGTATGAAAACAACCTATGATAAATATGCCGTTAAACGAAGTTTCAAACCTGGTGAGAAGGTACTGGCTTTGCTACCTATTCCTGGTAGTCCACTTAAGGCTAGATATTATGGTCCTTATGTCATTGAAAAGAAATTAAGTGACCTGAATTATGTAATTCAGACTCCTGACAGGCGTAAACACAATCAGTTGTGTCATGTAAATATGTTGAAGTTATACATAGACAGAGATAGCACTAACAGTAGTGTACAACCTGTAAGTGTAGTTAGTTCTGACCCTGATAGTGATGAAACTCGTGAAGATCCAATGTCAGCGGCGAAATTACTGGGGCCGATTTCTCGAAAGTCAATTTAAGTGCAAATATGGTACTTAAGTTCGTAAATTGACTTAAGTGAGCGAGAAATGACTTAAGTGCATTCCCCGAAACTTTTCTTAGCAAATAAATTGCTTCAAATTTGCTTAACTTTAAGTCTGGTCAGAGGTGACTTAAGTGTATTTTAAAATGCTTAAGTACCAAAAAAAATAATTCAAGATGGCCGTCATAATGCTCGTTTCAGTGGATAAAAAATGCAAAATATCCAATAGAAGGTGAAATTTACGCAAATCCTTGAAGGTGATACAAAAGTGAGTCGAAAATCAATCACATACAACTCGATTTTAATGAGAAAACGTATTGAAATTTGTTTGAAATGGCGTTTTGGTGTATCTGAATGGCAAGGAGCACCTCTCTCTGAATGCTGATTGATCAGGTATGGTATATTGATCAGGTAGGCCCTAAGCGTATTGACAGTTATGTGTTTGATTCAGTTGTTGACGATGTTTTCTCTCACACTCTGTCATCATGCATGCGAACTGCTGACGCTTGTGTGATTCAATTTGATGTATGTTCCGAGATTGACAGCGTTAATTACATATGATAATCAGTGTATTATGAAGATAAGATCGCTCATGAATCAATTTGCATGTTAGCTACAGGTTACTTGTTGAGATATTTGAGACATTTTCGGAATTTGGGAGAAAGCTAACCGTTTGATGCAGTCGATTCCCGCACTCGGCGATCAACAAACACGAGCGCCTCCTACATCTAAGTAGGTCGCACGAATCACCTCCCTTCACGAGGGTTCATATGGGGGCGTTCTCCAGCCGCACTTTTCTTTCAGACCTTAATGTCTCCAATCCATGTATTGAATTACTCAATTGATAATTTTGTATGAACAATATATATAGTTCAGAACATTTTTTTGCTGGTATTAGTCTCTGAATCTCCAAACATTTGTTTTTTGAGGCAAATAAATATTTAATTATTATACTTACAAAAATGAATTAATATCTTCACAGAACAAAATAATTGATCAAGTTACAGTTTACAAGAGAATTTTTTAAAATAAAAACATTAGAGATGTTAGAGGTGCAGATATACATACAGAAAAGTATGTTTGCCTCGACTTCTAGGTTTTAATATAAAACATATTTCAATACTTCAATAAAAAAAATATATAAATACCTTTTAATGTACATTTTGATTCCAACTTACTGACTGAATCAGAGATATTCCTTTCTCACACATGTACAATGCATTCCTCTCCAGCAATCAATAATGACATTTTTCAGCCTTATTTGCAAGAGTCAAAACTTGATAAAATAATCTTATAAGATATATTTTGTTAGTTGATTCCATGCTTTCTTGTTTCTGTATAATTGTTCGGGAGACAGGTGAGAAAATAGTCTTGTATACTGTGTTAAGAAAATAATCCTGTTACTTCACTCAAACATTTTTTGCACAGAAGATTATCTTGAAAATAACCTCAGTTTGACAAAAATAATTAAGGAAATAGCTCAAAACAATATAAATTTCATTACTTTTCTTAAAAACAACATTTTGGGGTGTTTTATATAAAATTGTTAGAATCATTTGTCATTTTTTATGTGGGACAGTTGTATGTAACCATCAACAGTGCTATATACAAAAATGGGTTGTCTTTTTCTGGCTTATACCTACAATACTCCAAAGATGGATCCTGCAAATTTATGCACAGAATGGGTTCTGACAGATGGAACACTCATGGCTATACATGTACATGTATGACAGTTCAATATTGCACTTTTTGCATTCAGTGATATTTTTTCTACACGATTGATTTATTTGTCAGTTGTTTAATCTCGACATATGTCTACTCTAATTGTTTGTACAAAATCTCTGATAGCAGCTTAGTTTATGCTAATCAAGATAAAACTTATTATTTACTTCTGGTGGAATGATGTTATAAATCTAATCTTGAATTTCGCACATTATTGAGAGAACAAAGGACCAATGATTTCAGTTGATCAGCTACTAGTTGGTATAATTTCACTTTGACCTGTCTGTTAGCCCAGGAGAATATTTTGAACTGCTTATAATTGACATAATTTTTTAAAGATGTGCTATATTTTTCAGTACCAGTATTCAAAGAAAGTGTCATAATGCTTGAAATAATGTATAATTCTGGAAATATTACATGAAAATATGCCAGCTATCTAAGTTAAAAAATTCTCCTGAGTTAAAAGATAGAACAAGTGAATTATGAAAACCACTACATCAGCTGAAATCACTGGTCACAACATGGACATACTTTTCTTTGTATTATCAATAATGTGCAAAAGGCAGATTCCAATAAAATTAGACTGGGTTTCCATAGATTTAGTGCTTAAAGCTCGAAACAATAAGCAGTAGGAACTGATACATCAGAGCTTCAAATCCCCACTCAATATTCTATTCTAGAGGGTACACAAAGGATTTCCACATTATTCTGTTCAGATCAACTACAAGAACTATTTTAGTGAGAGTACACAGTATGTGAAGATTGACTATGGTCAGAGATGCCAAACAAATTATCATGAATGAAATATGTTCCACGGTCAAAATCAGCATGTCCATAGACCCTAAAATGGAATTGTTATTCAGGAATAAAGGTAATAAATTACTTGAGTCTCTGATATTGCAAAGTTAAATGTTATTCAGTTGAAAAAATTTTATTGTTTCAAGCTTAAAGTGATCTATAATCAAGATAATACACATACATGTATCACCAGGGGTAATATGTATACATGTGAAACATTTCCGAATTTCTTCAAGGGAGTTTTCCTTTCTCTGCAACTGCACATATGTGTGTTTGTGTTTATAACACACTACCTGTAATTCTGGTACAGTGCCTTTTGACTCATTTGTACAAATTGTATGGTGATTGTTTGAGTAATATCTGAGCTGAAGGTGTATAGGCCTGCAGTCAATTAAATCCATTTCGCATGTCAAGAAAAGGAAACATTATTTTTTGAGACAGTATTCTGGGTTCATACTTCATGTAAGCATCACGAGACAATGCATACAATAGCCAAATCTGGGGACAACAATGTGTCTAGACCTGTGCCTTTTCAGCGACACAAAGACCCAGACAATAGGTCCTACATGAAGTATCGACCGTATTCTGAGCAATAAAAGGTATCCACATAACACATTTAGAAAAAATCCATTAATCTGTTATACATTATATATGTGTTGAATAATGTGAACCCTGCCATTGGATGGATGTTCATCTGTTCAAGAAATTAAAGCTGTGGACTTTTTTGGAATATTTCACCTGATTGACTGTTCAGGGGGTTGAAAATAACATGCTTGCTTCATGTAACAGGTTACTATCAATGGTCTGAGTGAGCTAACCAGTTCATAGAATATAAGGCCATTCATAATAAATTGCGTTTTTCAGGTAATGAATTTCATCAAAAGATGAGTAGGTAGGTTGGTCGGTTGGCTTATATTATTTGTTTGATTGTTTTGCTCTTACAGCAAATATCGCGTACAATGGTATGCTTTAAAAAGGAATATTTCAAATTTTTGTACTAAATTTAAAGCTGGATAGCTGGATTTACTTGTATCTACTGCGTTATGCATTCACGTCACAACATAGAAAAGTTAAATTTTTAAGGATTGATAAAGTTATTGGAAATTTTGAGCAAAAATTTTTATTTTGGGAAGGCAGGGTCACCTAGCTGAAACACAATCTATTTTTTATGGATGGCCTAATAAGCCTTATGGTAATCCCTCTAATTAATACTTTCACAGGAAGTGAAATTTCCCACCATAAAATCTGGGGGTGATCAAAACTATTAGAACCGGAAGTTGACAAAACAGTTCAAAACCATGCATATAATCCATATTATTTCAATATTTAAAGGGTGAATAAATTTATTAGAACCACAAATATTGAATATTTCCCCTAAATTGGGGGGGGGATTGAATTCAGATAGGGGGATTGAATTATTGGAGGTATTACCGTCATCACCCCAAGTACATCTTACCCGTGGTGGTACATGTATGTATATTAGCATGATTAGTGACTATTTTAGGCTTGAAACAATATACTTGTTATAAATCACCTAATTTTCAACTTAATAATATTGAACATTGCCATATCAGAGACTAAAATAATTTATCTTCTTTATTCTTCCATAACAACTCCATTTTAGGTTCTCTGCACCATAATTATTATGATCACAAGTAAGATGAGTATTACGGGTACTGCCCAAGAAATGGTTCCATATTCATGGTTGCAGTTCTTTTTTATTATACACTGTAAAAAACACATGTATGTACTGTGTGTGTTTAACCTTTGAACAAGTGGAATCTTAATATCTCACATTTATCCAATCTTCGTTGCTGAGCATACCAATCAATGCAACAAACATGAATTGGCAATTATTGATTCTATAATACCGGTATATCAGTGTAAGCATATGACTACCATGTTGAAATATGATTGTATTTCCGCTTAATTTCTACCACTTTAGCCATGTCACCACCCTCCCCACCCTACACACACCCTGTATTGAGCATGGGAGACCTGTGACAAGCAGTTACTAAATCTTTGATGGCTACCCAGACATTGACTGTTAGGGCATGAAATTAGTGGTTCATAATACTATAGTATGCTGCTCCAGATCTCAATTTTGAAAATTGATATCTTCAAGTAGATGGGAAATAAATATGAAGCATTGATATAATGCATAGTTAGCAATTATCAGAGCTGCAGGAAATAAAGGTTGGGCATAGTAACATATTCACAGGTTGCTGTGAAATTTGAGGTGGTAACCGGACAGGTTATGGATATGTTAAATCACACTCAACAAAGTCATGTTTATGCGGATCTGAAGACAGGTTGGTGGTATTCTGGGAGAGGTAATCTGAAATACAACTTACCACCCTAAGCAAATCAACTAGAAGTGTGTAACAATAGCTGGATGTCACCAGCAATCACCAAACCACCTACACCACAAGACTCTTGCACAGTCTCTACCCAGAAAGATCATGAGATGCAGTGTTGACACACAATCGGGGGATAATGGGTGAGACTAATTGTGTACGTTTCATAGGCTGAGTATTTGAATTTCAGCATCAGCTCATCTCCTGTGATGCATCACTCGATTTTTTTTTACTGCATGAACACAACAGATGCGATTTTACTGCGCAGCATCAGGAGTTCAAAGTAGGGAGGCATGCCCAATGCATTCTAGCTAGTTTAATCTAAGGTCACAGACTTCTAGTTGATATGCTTCTGTAACCACTTATTTCCCAACTGGAGTTATAGCAAGGATTCATCCACAACAATTTGTTTATTCATGTTATATCGTGTTATTCTGCCAACCTTTATATACCGTAACGGTAGACTAGAGTCAAGCAATAAAAATAATTGAACTGAAATTGTATCACATTTGCATTCAGTACAAATGTTGGTAAATGGTCACCAAATATAGATCGAATACGTAGATCATCATGATCCTGAGGTCAAGTATCATTTCACCTTTCTAAGGCTACCCGTCTAATTAGCCTTAATTGCCAGTATTTACAAATTATTTCCCATCACATCATGTGTTGAGTGAGTGAATATGATTTAACGTCGCTTTCAACTATATTTCAGTCATATCACAGCGTTGGGTCCTATTCCTTTTCACATCCGGGAACCCCACAGGTGCCTCAGTTAGTCGCCTCTGACGGCAAGCTCTCTGAGGAGCTGAGGCTTGTTCTTACCATGAACTGCGGTGTGCACAACGACATCCCAGGTCAATCCCTGGAAGCCCCACGGGGCCATCATGTGTTGATGTGTTTATAACCATCGATCTACCATAAATCCAATCTGCTGGTCTACATAAAACTGATATGAAATAGACAATAGATAAAGCCAGAAACAGAGACAAGAATATTTCTTTGCTCACTTCTAGGCTGTTGAGTTCTCCATTATTACGTAAGATGTAGATTGTACCAGTATTTTGAACCCTAATTTTTGTAGGGAAACGATAATTTGAAATATAATTATAATGCTAACAAACCACAATTGGCCTGGTGGAGCTTTTTGAAGTTTTCCCAAAATTGAAATCTTGTGCACAAAGATTTATTTTGCAAAATGCACTTCGAATTTCACGGATTTTTTTTTTCTAATGTCAATTGCAGCTGTTGACACTGATTAGATTACATACATACATTAGTGTATTAGTTTGATAATTTACTGGTGGGTCATACTCACAGAAAGACGCAATTCGTGTCACTCGACCCAAATTCTCTTCTAACCAGTCTTATGGCTGAAAAAATTCAGATTGTTCGTAGTATTCATTTAGTAGAGTACGAATAACTCATTGCAAGCACTCTCTCGATTGATTTTTTCGGGTAAATTTTCACCAGAACCCTCAATTTAGGGTAAAATAGACCTGTAACTGGCTGTAGTGACCTACTTGATACCACGATAAAGTTGCCAAAAATTCTTTTGTTCTACATTATTCTACCTTTTTGGCAACCAGCTGCATCTGTTCTTTCAATATATGAATATATATTTTTACAAGAGCAGATTATCTTGTGAAAATGGCATGGGCAAAGGTCTGTAACTGGTTTTCGGGTCATTGGTGTTACTGTAACTGAAATCGGAGCCAAAAAGCGAACGCTTAAATTAGAAACAAAGATTTGCCACCAGGCGGCTTCTTTTCCAAGTGCGGGTAAACTTGAGATTCCATAAGAAGTGATTTTTGAAACTCTTTTCAGTATTTCAGTCATGTCTAGCTCCAAATTTTCAGCGTATGTTTATTACCGGTCAGTGGTGTTCCGTCTCAGGATCAACATGTAGTGGCTCCCCAGTAAAAATATTAACTGGTAATAAAGAAATGTGCGTATGAATTACAAAATCATTGTTCTTGGAACGTCACGACAATATACGAGGGAGCAACAATTAATTCCTTCCAAAATGTCAGTGGTGTTACCTGTCAGTGGTGTTACTATTTGTAGGGTAACACCATTGACAATTATGATGATTTTGCTCCAAATTTCAGTACAACTTGAATTTACCTTTCTTCCCAATAATACTAAGTTAAGGAGTCTTGTCATGTACGTGTTTTGCCCCTAGATCGCTTTCACTCACGGCTACATTTTTGCCTCTATGAACAAATTGGTCACTGTTGTTACACGAGGTCAGTGGTGTTACTCGAGGTCACTGGTGTTACCGGGTTGTCACTGGTATTACATTTCAGTTAGATAACTATTTGAAGAAGACGAAGCAGTTTTATCAGAAGGCTATTCATATACCTGTTTTGCCCCGAAATATTCTTCACTTGCAACTGCATTTTTGCGTCTATGAACAAATTAATCAGTGGTACGTGTTACACGAGGTCAGTGGTGGTACCGGATTGTCAGTGGTGTTACGGATGCAAGAATGGTCTAGAAATTCAGAAACACTTGTTATAAATTGTCCCATATTTTGAAAAAGAAACAAACTCGATTAGTTTAAAGTCAGCATCAAGAATAAATAGGTTTTATTATACAGAATCTACATGAATGGTTGATACATGCGGTCTAATTGGCTGATTTTGGTGAGCTAAGTAGCATAATTAGGATATTAAAAACAAACTTGTTTTCCTAACTTCGATATTTTTTTATCAATACTCATAGTTACATGCAATCTATTGCCCAGCATGTGTATATCTTCCTATTTCTGTTCTCTTAGTGCCCAATATACTGATCATTCCTGTGTAACACCACTGACATGATTGAAGACAACTCCACCGTTAAGTGTTACGAAAAGTTTATTGTTCGGAATGTCTGCATTTATTGTATGCATTATAAAGAGTTTTTTCAATGGAGAATCTGTTGCAATCAAATTCTGTAGTCATTGGTGATGTTGATTTTGACATATTTCCCCAAGTGAAAATGTGCCTTTCTGTGAGAATGACCCTGGTACTAGCACAACAGCGCGTATTGCGGAC
Source organism: Hanleya hanleyi (assembly GCA_036873755.1). Lineage (NCBI taxonomy): Eukaryota > Metazoa > Mollusca > Polyplacophora > Lepidopleurida > Hanleyidae > Hanleya > Hanleya hanleyi. Next base: position 7,713 of record JAVTVY010048489.1, on the reverse strand, counting down.
GGGAGGCGAAGGCATGGACCATGATAGGAGTAGAGTGTCGGAAACTGGGGTATCAGTAACCATGGTAATGACGGTATATCATGTTTTCTTCGCTCATACAAGACACATGATACCGACACACCAGTATTTAAGCCAATGACGTCCCTCTCGCCCCCACACGAACAAAACTACGTCTTGTCTGCCTTTTGAGCGATAATCCATCACCTTTTATTCACCATCCTGCATTTTCGCGCACCTTGCACTTCCGGACACCATTTATACCGTATTTCACAGAAGAGTTACAATAAGGCCCCCTACAACGTTGAACATATTTTACTTAGCTAAGTTCGTCAAAATCTGTTTTGTGGAACGCACTTAAGTCAGAAACCAAAGTGAACTTAGCCAAGCAAAAATATCGCACTTAAGTGAAAAACTTAAGTCGACTTTCGAGAAATCGGCCCCAGAACTCTGACATTCTACATAATTTGGATTCCAAGTTGTGTCATCTCGAACCTGCGCGACAGGAAGAACTTCGAACACTGCTCAGTCAATACGAACATTTGTTTCCTGATATTCCCACTCGGACTGATAAAATTTCACATGACGTTGATGTTGGAGATTCTAATCCAGTGAAACAGCACCCATATCGTTTGAATCTCTTTAAACAAAACTACCTGAAAAAAGAAATTCAGTATTTATTGGACAATGACTTCATTGAACCAAGTAATAGTAACTGGAGTTCACCTTGTATCCTGGTTCCAAAGCCAGATGGCAGTTACAAAATGTGTACGGACTACAGAAAAGTGAACACATTGACCAAAACTGACACATTCCCTATTCCACGAATAGACGATTGCATTGATAAAGTGGGAAGTGCCAAGTTTGTGTCAAAGTTTGATCTTCTGAAAGGATTCTGGCAAGATCCACTGACAGATCGTGCGAAGGAGGTATCAGCATTTGTCACTTCGGAGAGTCTGTTCCAGTACAAAGTCATGCCTTTTTGGAATGAAAAATTCACCTGGCACGTTCCAGCGTCTCATCAACCGTGTTACTTCTGGTTTGGAAGGATGTGAGTCATACATTGATGATGTCATTGTCTACAGCGATACATGGGAAGATCATCTACAGAGAATTCGCGCACTGTTCAATCGGCTGAGTGATGCCAAGCTGACAGTCAACCTTGGAAAAAGTGAATTTGGACATGCACGTGTGACATTCTTGGGTCACGTTGTTGGTCAGGGTCAGGTAAAACCTATAGATGCTAAGGTTAGTGCTGTCTCGCTGTTTCCAAGACCAACATGTAAGAGACAGCTGATGCGTTTCTTGGGTATGGCTGGTTACTACAGGAAATTTTGTCCAAATTTTTCAGATATTTCTGAGCCTTTAACTCAACTCTTAAGAAAGAGGGTAACTTTTGTTTGGACCGATAAATGTGAATCAGCTTTTGAGAACCTGAAAGCCATCCTCAAGAGTGCGCCAGTTCTTTCAGCACCAGATTTTAATTCACCTTTTAAACTGGCTGTAGATGCTAGTGATGTTGCTGCTGGTGCCGTTCTGTTACAAGAAGATAAGAATGGGGTAGATCACCCTATTTGCTATTTTTCACGCAAATTTGACAAACATCAGAGAAATTATTCTACAATTGAGAAAGAATGTTTGGCAATGATATTAGCTTTACAACATTTTGATGTTTATGCTACTTCTTCATCGTTGCCAATTACCGTATTTAGTGATCACAATTCTCTTGTTTTCATAAGTAAGATGAAGAACAAGAATCAAAGATTGTTGAGATGGAGTGTTGCAAGAGTACAATATTGAAATTAGACATATTAAGGGTAAGGATAATTTGATTGCTGATTGTTTGTCTCGCATATAATGTATAATGTACATATGTTTGCCAACGTTATGATGTTATAAGAATTTTGTCTTGCAACAATGTTTTGAATTGTTAAAAAAGTTCCAAGTTTGAAACTTTTTTTTTAAGAGGGGGAGTGTCACGGTGTTGTTGTTGTTACACCGTGTTGTTGTTGTTGCGCCATACTGTTATTGTGCGCTATGGATTTTTCTAGAAGTTGTGACCTAGTCAGTTACAAGTGAATACGTTGTCATAGCATTGTAATATCTATCGAAGTTTCTGGAGTAAAAGTTGACTTGAGTTTGATTGGTTTGTGAGACCGATGGAAATTTCTAGACTTGTGTCTAGGTCGTTCACTGCGTAGTTACGTTCGTTGCCTGGGAAACAGAAGTTTCCAGAGTTGCTCGATAGACTATAAATAGTGTAACATTCGGCGATCGGGGAGAGATTTTCAAACTGGAATTTGGGTGCATTCGAGTTATACCTTTGATACGGATTACTGGACTGGATTCCTGTGAACGGACTTTGGCTGCTTTTGGATATACATCTTCCCACACGCGACGAACATCGCAGGACATTTCGGGGTTCCCGACATTATCGTGATCTCAGAGCAGTGTTAAATTACGGACTTGGCATACGGACTTGGAAATCAGATGTGCATGTCAGCACAGGATATACTGATATAGCAGTGAACAGTAAGACTGTATTCAGGATATTAGTTTGTTGTATTAGCCTTACTTAATTTTGTATTTGATTTTAGTGTTGTTAATAAATATTTTTAATTGTTCATCCTTGACTTCACAAACGTTTTCTGTTGCGTTTCTGCTGGAATTATATACGACGTAACATACTATAGATATCAGCAACTATGAACGTAGAAAGAATTATCATGTGGTCAACTCAGTCGGTCTTCCTTATTATGAAATCAGATAGGCGCCATTCCCAGGAATTTGTGGTGCTCACCCCTATACATGGAGATTTCCCTTCTGCCCCAGAAGCTATAACCTTGACGGGGCAAGATAGGTTTGGGACATTTCCGAAGATACCAGTTAGCAATGACGTGACTGAGTGACCTTTGACCCGGACATGATATCATCGCAATGACCGGTGAGATATCAATAAAGTCCCTTACAAACCAATAAGCTGGGGAATTTGTGGGGTTCATGTGGGGCAAGCTATGTAGGGATCACGCGGGGAATGTGTAGGACAGCCAATGTGGGGAATGTGTAGGGATTTGGTAAAATCCCCACTTGGACTTAGTCATGGAAAAGGAGTTTTTTAATGCTGCTTAGCTGAATTAAATCCCAGCACTATCCCAACCTCAGCCCCACGTGTTCCCTACATGTGGGGATGATGCGGGGAACTATATTTAAAGCTGGTATGGAATCGACCCACAATATTCCTGCAGTAAGTCCAGCATGGTACAGAAAACCCCACAATATCCCCACGTTGGGAATCTGCGGGGCAGTACTTCCAGCATGGGACAGAAAACCCCACAACATCCCCACGTGGGGAATCTGCGGCGCAGTAATTCCAGCATGGGATGGAAAACCCCACAATATCCCCAAGTGAGGAATCTGCGGGGCAGAAAACCCAATAATATCCCCACGTGGGGAATCTGCGGGGCAGAAAACTCCACAATATCCCCACGTGGGGAATCTGCGGCGCCGTAATTCAGCATGGGATGGAAAGCCTCACAATATCCCCAAGTGGGGAATCTGCGGGGCAGAAAACCCAATAATATCCCCACGTGGGGAATCGGCGGGGCAGAAAACCCCACAATATCCCCACGTGGGAATCTGCAGGGCAGTAATTCCAGCATGGGACAGAAAACCCCACAACATCCCCACGTGGGGAATCTGCGGGGCAGTAATTCCAGCATATGACAGAAAACCCCACAATATCCCCACATGGGGAATCTGCGGGGCAGTACTTCCAGCATGGGACAGAAAACCCAACAACATCCCTACGTGGGGAATCTGCGGGGCAGTACATCCAGCATGGGACAGAAAACCCCACAACATCCCCACATGGGGAATCTGCGATACAGTGATGAAAATGTAAAAAAGTTTCTTCGCGCCTATTCAGAGGCAGAAATGCTCGAATCAGGGGAGAAACCAGGGGGTTATTCAAAAGAGTTATCTGCCCCTGAATGGGTGCGAAGATATCTTTTACTAATACTTTCCCCATTACATTATTTGTGAGTTTCAGATTTATTTTTCATCAATATTATAGGATGGGGTAAAAGGGTCACTGAGGAAAAAGGCTACTGGAGTAAAGGGCCACTGGGAAAAATGCCCATGGGGAAAAAGGCCTTGGAGGAAAAAGGCCACCAGGGAAAAAGGCCGTACATCTCCATCCCGGACTGCGGTACACCCCAAATCATAAGACCTTCATGACGACCGTACACGCGGAAATCACTATGAAAATGTTCTTGCCAATTACAAGCGTCTAGTCCGTCATTCATAATCCAGCCGTCGTCCATTAGAGAATATCCGCGTCCATAATCCAAAGACCTATTCCATTTTCCATATAACAGTATTAGCACCAATTCAAAAAGACAATCATAGTATACAAAAACATAGGCTTGTTTCCTGCAAGAGAGCAGCGGTCAACAGTTTTCAATGATGCCGGCAAGACATCATGATGTTCCAAAAATATCAAATCTGTATCGCTGATCAGTACTCTTAATCCATAATATTCGTTGTAAAGTTGTCATCTAAAGAATAATGTATTTCAGTCACGCTTTGATTGTGACTGTTCATATGAGTACCATGAGGTTCTTGAAGTACATGGGTTCATAATTCCTGAATTATGCCTCTAAATGAAACTTCATTGCTAATTTCTAGGGGGCAACTTCATTATTATCCTCTATGGGTATTCTCTCTTGACATGTAAAATTATTTAGTAAATGCTTAAAATGATGATCATTATCTTAACCTTTAAAAAAGGGAGATAACTTCATGATAAACATACCATAATTCAAGCTTTTATGCAGTATTGTTAACCTGGTGCTTCTTTACCACTTGTTCCTGACAACAGGATGTTTCACTCTTATCTCTCCCATGTAAAATTGCCATTTAAGATTACTCATTGCAGAAGTAGGGATTATCAAGAACACCCAGACTCCTAGCAGGCTAAAATGTTGACGTTTTTACGATAAGTTATGTTCCCCGTTCAATTGCGAAACGAATGGACATTAGTCTTTTGTAAATTTACTAATTAATATGCAAGAGAAAACGTGGGAACTTTTTAATGTAAAGAGAGAATGCCCATAAAGTTCTTTAGAGATAAAAATTGAGTTGCCCCCAGAAATTTGCAACGATACTTGGCCAATGGTCTATGGTAAAATATGTTAATTTAACGCAAAAATATATTGTTCCTTGGTTGAAAGAATTTCAATCAGTTTATTTTGCCAATAAAATACACGGATGTATACATGTATATTAATGTCGATGCTGTTGTACTATATCCATCCAACTGGCTTTGGATGATCATTCGGTTGAGCGCGTATATCTATTAATATTCGCTCAGCAAATTTCTTTTTTAATTTGCCGCATAAATTATGTTTCCTCTCTTACTACATTAGATTGAACTTGTGTGAAAACTATATGGCTCAGATTTATTTTGGGATTGAGAACATATGCACCCCGATACATCTGTATTACACAGAGCGGAACGACTTCGAGAAACCAAACCTGATTAATAATTTAGCGTTTTCGACCGGAACAAGGAATTTATACTAATAAAATCATGTTTGTTCAGCGAACGTTTTTAAACCAAGCACATTATTCTAAACATTTAAAACGTTTGCATTCAAAATAAATTCGCTTAAACCTCAATAACATCCCATAGCAAAAAGTGAATTTTGCTGGTCCGACATATCATGCATATGTCCAAGCCATGCCATTTCAAATCTTTTGGGGTGATATTTGAAAGACATTTTGTAAGATGCGTGTAACAGAACATCGAAATACAGGCGAAAGAGTAATGCAGTGAACACCGGAAAATCCTATACCCATAAGCAATTTTGACTACTAAAATTCCACATATCCAAAACATTTGACTTTACAGAATAATCTCATCTACAGAAAATTTAATAGTGTACTACAAAAACATGTAATGAAAACAATTCGGGCATTCTGAACATAATAAGAAATAGGCAATTACAAGCGTCTAGTCTGTCATCCATAATTCAGCCGTCGTCCATTAGAGAATATCCGCGTCCATAATCCAAAGACATATTCCATATAACAGTATTAGCACCAAATTCAAAAAGACAATCATAGTATACATAAACATAGGCTTGTTTCCTGCAAGAGAGAAGCGGTCAACAGTTTTCAATGATGCCGGCAAGACATCATGATGTTCCAAAAATATCAAATCCATATCGCTGATCAGTATTCTTAATCCATAATTCGTTGTAAAGTCGTCATCCAAAGAATGATGTATCTCAGCCACGCGTTGATTGTGTCTGTTCATATGAGTACCATGAGGATCTTGAAGTACATGGGTTCATACGGCCCCTAGCCCCGGGTTAAGCGGAATTAGACACAAGTTACGAAATGTAGCGCCATAGATCTTGCACGCTACGTTCGTATTTTTTTTATCAGCATGCGATATGTATCGCCAAATTTGAGAAACTTTGAGTGGAGGCGTTTGGTGGATATAGCCCTGTTTTATCAGTTTCTGTAACGATGTTTTGTGACGTTGATTAAAATTGTCACATTTAACACAGGATCTAGCAAATGCTACTAAGCGAGATATGTATACGCCATATGCAGGTCCCACTGGAATATTGCTGTCCAGAAAGGGATAGTTTACGATGTCGAAATTGTAATCATCTCTTTTGTCATAAAGTCGACGAGAGAGAATGCACGCTTCATTTTTATAGAGATATAGATCTAAATATGATGTGCCTGTAGGGCTGTCTGTAGTTTCCTTCAAATCCAGTGAAGGTGGATATATATCCTTCACTGCGTCATTTATATAGCGATTATCCACAGCGAGAAGATCGTCTATATAGCGTTTGGTGAAGAGACAGAACGGGCTTTGAATGGATCGGTTTTTGAAAGCGCCTGCATATAGTCATATTCATAAGAGAACAGATACAGGTCAGCCAACAGGGGTGCACAATTAGTAACCATTGGAATACCTATATGCTGCTGATATATTGTGTTGCCAAATTTCACATAAATATTTTTAATGAGAAATTCAAGCAACTCTATAAACAAAGAAACATCCCACGAATGATATCTCTTGTATGTAGTAGAGCTAAAGAATGCTTTATGGCTTCCGACATTAATATATCTACGATCAGTTTTCTTGAACACAGATAATATTAATGAACTTAGACGGTCAATAGGTCCTGATGAGGGATTGTAGTATAGAGAGTCGAGAAATCCCATGTGGATACATGTCTGTACGGTGTGTGACCTTTAGCATCAAGTTCTTCCGTAAGACATTTTGAGTTTTTCAATATCCACATACATTCAACGCCAGAGTTCTTAGAAATAGTAGTGCAATACCTTTCTCAAAATGCTTTTACCTCCTGAAGGGCCCTCGTCAATAGGGTTGAAAGAAGCTTGGTGATGCAGCTTCTAGAACCAGCTATGAAGCCAGCGTTGTATGGTGATTTATGCATTTTGGGAGTCCAGTATAGGTTTGGTATGTCGTTATGATTGGTTAGAAGACAAAAACCTCTTTCTCTGAGAAACTGTTTGTGATTGTTAAATAAATCTTCCAGAGTAAATGCAGTTTGGGAGTAAATAGACGTATTTGATGAAGATATGTCTACACTCAATTCTTTAACCAGCACCTGGTAATAGTAATATTTACATATGAATATTATATTATTCGGAGCTTTGTCTGCTGGGACT
>JAVTVY010048488.1:0-22937 GCA_036873755.1 Hanleya hanleyi | reverse complement strand
TGCCATGGCTGAATTATGAATGACGGTCATGGACCAGATGCTTAAAATGGCAGGTTATATATGTAGGTTACTGGATGATCTTCTTACTGGAGTCTGAGAAATGAGGATGTTATCTAGCTGCATTTTCATGCAAATGCAAAATAAGCCAATCGGACACATTGATCAGGTCAACAAAACTGTTTATTCCTATAAAATGACAATCATGATTAAATTATACATGTATGTTGTATATAATGCAACTGGTCCTAAAAATATTATTAAACTCAATTTGCACCCCAAAAAGCACGCTAAAAACTCAATTTGCTGGATGAAAAACTCAATTTGACCATTAACGGTCCTAAACAAAATGACTTCTATGAATCCCTGGTATAGTTTGAGTTTCAACACAGACTGAGTCTGTGTTGAAACTCAAAGTATACATACCTTAAACTCAGTTGAATCAAGCATTGGAAAGTGCATACAAAGTTTGCAGTGTGACGTCACTGGACCTAAATATGATTGCAACAGACCACCATAGAATACCATGCTTTTACTCTGTGTGATAAAATCGTAAAAAATTAAAATACATATTTTCCGACACTGTTCGCAATGGTCTTTCATTTGATCGAAACTTTACTTGAGGGTTTACGATCACTTTAACCAGCTATTGTGCAGTCCGCGTTCGCGTCTATGACAGGTCACACTTTTTTATAAATCGGCAAGCTGCGTTCAATCTGTTGTAGCGAGCAAAACTCAAAGAGAAGGGCAACCTGTAATCATTTCGGTCATCTATACGCGGTAAGACTGACCCTGGGATCGTGTGTATCCATTTCAGATTACTTTCGGCAATTGCAAGAGGGAATTTCCATAAATCAATACCACATGACTTCGTCAGCCAATCCGCTAAAGTCTACCGACGTAACCCGCCATTTTCGAGTCATGTGATGATCTACTTGTTCAAAATTACAGATCTACCACACCTCTTGGATGATACGAAAGTTATTCATACCTATATATTTTGTAAGCCCAGGCAATATCTGTTTCCGAGGTATGTATGAAAACCTGTAATTTAACAGAGTTTTCGAGTCTGTTCTCCGCCGGATGAAGGCCGAACAGAATCCGGTAAAACACCGGATATCGCTCCGCGATAATGGAGACACACGATTCGCAAGTCATCTTATGGATGGCGAAGTGTACGCAAATGAGAGAAGGGTTAAGGATAGTTCCTATGCACTCGAAGCAGGTAGCCTTGGCCATGAAACCACGTGACCGTAGGCCATGAAATCACGTGACTTCACCAAATCACGTGACTGAATGCTGTTAAGCGTGATTACGTCTAATTATGATGCAGACGGAAAAGAGAAAAAGAGATGGGATAGTTACATGCACGCATGATGCCATGAACACCGCGAATTAACTAAAACCTCTAGCTATGATAGGTGTATATAGAGTGAGTGGTGTGGCAATTAACCCCTATTACAGAGTGGAATATGATCTATGAAATAACAACAACAATTACTCGACACAAATAAAATGAGACTCCTTAAGCAATTCGGCGGAGCATTTTCGAGCCAATAAATGAGCTGACTAAGATTGTGCTGGTAAACAGATTCAAAAAAGGCCGACACCACTAAAGGGTTGTTTGACCGCTCAAGGCCCACACACGGATTAAATATGATCATTTTTGACGGAGTTTTGGGTCATTTACATGTCTCCATCCATGTATGATAACTGAACTGGATCATTACCGCTGAATGGACATGTACTCCCCTGACCGGGTGCAAATCGGATAGGCTCCGATTCAGCGAACTCCTTTACTGTATCATTGATGCAAGAGTGATGGATCAGCAATCCATTAATAATATCAGCGAAACATGTATATGTACACTGAGAAGTTCATAAAACTATAAGTGCCTAATGATCACTTAGATTATGTAGACTGCAATGGCCACCGTCGGCCTTCCTCTGTACATTTAATGTGACGTGAGATATAAAATCTGCGCAATACAATCTCTAAAATTTCCACTTTGCGCTGATTGGTTTGCAGTCATTATTGTTCGGCAATTGTCGGCAGCTGTGTTACCCAAATTTGAACTGAAGAATCATGGGAATTTTCTGGCGCCCGCAGTCTGGTCGTACGCTACGATATATTCTCAGCATCTGCATCGGATTCTTGTGCCTCTGTGTCTACAATTCCATGTATATTCTTCTGGTGTCGCATCATATCTTAATGTCTGGTAAACGTGCGTTCACACTCAGAGCAAGTATAACCCATGTTGATGGTTGAATGTCGACTGCACGTTTTGGTGATTCGCTTGCTTTTACAGACAGTAACGCCCGCCAACGCCCAGCTTAATGTCCTGGTGAAATAGCTCATAAGCTCTGATTTTTATAGATATTCCATGGAAATGACACTAATTCATCGAAATGTAGAGACGCCCGCCAACGCCCGTCGTTATAGGTAGCAGTCTATAGAAGAGCCAAGGCATCTGAAATTAAACAGTAGGCTGGTTTATTATATGCCAAACAGCAACCGTGTTTTGAGAGAACCCCCATAGAACTATATATTTTCTGAAAGAAGAGGCTCTTGCCATGAAGCTGAGACAGATGTAAACATAGCTGACCGAAATCAGGGTCCCCATAACCCCTACTGAACATACCCCAAACTTCAGGAAAATCCTCTAAATTTGGCCCAAAATAGGTCATATTCTCTCCCCATCACAGAAAAAACTTGACAATCGATTGCTTTGAAACTCACCGACACTGTGCCCAGTCGAAGGATCAACAAAAATTGGCAAAGAAAATAGGGGGTCGACCACGCAGATTTCAAGCTCATTTTCCCACTGCAAAATATACCATGTGCTCGCAAGCAGAAAAAGGCCCCAATTTACAGCCACACTTTCGCACTTCCATCTTCATAGAGAAGCATTAGCCAATCTAACTGGCAAAATACCATGTATTGATTTGAAGCAAATCAACCAGTCAACTGAATGATATTACAAATATTAATAAACAATAAGCCAATAAAAATTCTCATGGGGTCAAACCTGGTGGAATATTAACTTCAAAGATTTTGAGGGGGACCAAAAATCCGCAACTATGGACTGAGCCCTTTAAGTGAAGGGTACTTTTTGTGGATTTATTTTTATCTATTCACTTCAATTTATGGGTCTGTACAAGTATAATGGTATATGACAGTCAATGGTTGAAAGTCATATTAAGATAAAACAGAGCCACAACTTTCCCCTACCCCATTCATATTTTGACAGTTTTTGCGACGCCATTTTGTCAGGCTGGACCGCTATGTCAAATTTGAATATATTTGACTGAAAATTTTGCATTCAGTACTAATATTGTTTACTATTATGTTGAACACAATTCAAAACAATGATATTCACACCCAACACAGGACTGGAATTATGAAACCAGCACAGGAGCTTGAGCTAGAAGGGGGGGAGGGGTGGATAACTCTTAGCATGACAGGGGAATATCTGTTACATTGTGTATAGTATTGCCATCTCCAATGCTGGTTTTATGGGAAGGGGTGGGGGGTGGGGGTGGGTGGGGGGTAGGGCTGTTTTAATGGTCCCAGAGGAATTATTCTGTGACACTAAAGCTTCTGGGAAATTCCTGGGACAATTGGCACCCCACTCCCGATAAAACACCAACATTGATGTTGGCAATTCTACACATCTTGTAACAGATATTTTCTGGCCATGCTAAGAGTTACCCCTCCCCCCTTTCTAGTCCAAGCCCCTGTGCTGGTTCAATAATTTCAGTCCTGTGTTGAGTGTGAATAGCATTGTTTTAAATTGTGTTCAACTTGATAGTAAACAATAGTAGTTCTGGATGGAAAATTTCGAGTCAGATATGCAAATTTAATGTTACCTGAGAAAATGCCTGTTCTGTCATATAGGTGGCAGTCTATAGAAGAGCCAAGGCATCTGAAATTAAACAGTAGGCTGGTTTATTATATGCCAAACAGCAACCGTGTTTTGAGAGAACCCCCATAGAACTATATATTTTCTAAAAGAGTAGGCTCTTGCCATGAAGCTGAGACAGATGTAAACATAGCTGACCGAAATCAGGGTCCCCATAACCCCTACTGAACGTGCCCCAAACTTCAGGAAAATCCTCTAAAGTTGGCCCAAAATAGGTCATATTCTCTCCCCATCACAAAAAAAACTTGACAATCGATTGCTTTGAAACTCACCGACACTGTGCCCAGTCGAAGGATCAACAAAAATTGGCAAAGAAAATAGGGGGGTCGACCACGCGGATTTCAAGCTCATTTTCCCACTGCAAAATATACCATGTGCTCGCAAGCAGAAAAAGGCCCCAATTTACAGCCACACTTTCGCACTTCCATCTTCATGGAGAAGCATTGGCCAATCTAACTGGCAAAATACCATGTATTGATTTGAAGCAAATCAACCAGTCAACTGAATGATATTACAAATATTAATAAACAATAAGCCAATACAAATTCTCATGGGGTCAAACCTGGTGGAATATTAACTTCAAAGATTTTGAGGGGGACCAAAAATCCGCAACTATGGACTGAGCCCTTACGCCTTAATGCTCGTCTTAACGCCTTAACGCCCAATCTAAACGCCTTAACGCCTTATTGTAATGCCTTAACGTCTTAGCTTAACGCTTTAACGCACTAGAGTTACACCTTACCACCCTATTGTGACACCTTGATGCATGCGTGGTTCAACCACTTTCTGTTATATCTGTCATATTCGATATTGCCCGTTAGGTGTATTCTCGGCTGCTCTTGTCCAATCAGACGCCACCCTTTGAGAAGCTACAGAGCCCGGAGCTTTTGAAGTCTGACCTTGGAGCTCAGAACTGGTGTACCCTATACCCTACGGGCTGTAGTGTACAGTGTGCACCACAGGTGCATGCGCATGTGTACGGTGACGTGACTTCTGACTTCTGAGCTCTAAGGTCAGATTTCTGGAGCTCCGAGCTCTGTAGCTTCTCAAAGGTGCGGCCCGGAAAAGGTGCGGCCCGGAAAAGTTGGTAGTGTTTGAGCATTCTGAAAAACCAAAAGTGACGTCACACACACTTGCGCAGACCCACCAAACCACGTGAATGTTAGTCCAGGTGGATGCTCCCCCACCTAGGATTCACATGGATACCGCACTCAACACCATAGGCCCATTAGGGGTCCACCTATACCCAAAAACGTCTATTTCCATACCCTTTGGTTACCGCGCATGCGCAGAATGACCCTATTTCTACCCCACATCCACGCCATCAGAGGCTCCCTTACATAGGCTTCACAGGGATACCTCACACGACCCATTCGAACCGTGAATAGCCCATCTCTACCCCAAACACCCACACACACACCCCCAAAAATGCCTGCTTTCTCTACTACGGACCACCAGGGACTCACCTAGACTCCAACATGTCCACCCCGTATGGATTTATACATACATTGGGCTTATATCCCAGTATATGAGTCTATATGGGTCTATATGGAACTATATACAGACCTACCCGATATTTAAAAAAAAATCATAGCTTTTTCCATCGTATTCTACATGATCAACCTCACAGCCCATAGTAAAATCCACAAAAAACGACCACCACCTAATACAGCCAAAATAGATGGAAATGTGCGATTCAGGGGACATAACCTTTGCCTACAAGAGAATTGGTCTAGACCGAGTTGTCTCCCTTGCGTCAGATTGTGCAGATGGGGCTGCCGTTTGAATGGAACTATTATCCGCGGAAATTGGCCGTGGGAGGCAGTGGGACGCCATTTTTCTTACACAAACAGACGGAAACAGACCTGTACGGATGATTTACCAAACAAAAATTATATCAAACTAATTCATTCATTCATATCTAATTCATTCACATACCACGGAAGACCACATGAAGGTCCCCCGATGACGCCATGCTCTGTCGCTCAGCATACGTTTGACGAACGTTGTAATTTTTCTTTGCTTGTGCAAAACTGGACAATAAACGCTCGACACTGGGGTGGCACTCTATCATAGGCTGGCCACAATAGCATGTTACAACACCTATAGATTATGTATATTGGTCTCCATGGGTTCAGCTATTTGGTGTAAAATGCCTGTGGAGAGGGTTCCCTGTGTTTTTACCGAAATACGATCGGTCAAACTATAAAAATAAAATCTTCCCCGCCCCGTTCCATTGAACACATTGTTTAACACTGACAGTTGTATTTTCGTCCTTTTGTGCCAAATGACCATATAATCAGCCATGTGACTGTGTTTCAGTGTCAATAAAGTTATCTTATCTTATCTTATGGGATTAAACTTTTTTTTTCAAATGACACAGAATGTAAACAATCAGGGGTGTAGCCAGGATTTTACTGTGGTTCGACACAACACCAAAAGGACACATCAGGGGGTTCGCTGTATGGAAAGTTTGAAAACTGGGCTTCAGTTTGAAAAAAGGGCATTTATATGAGAACAAATATATTTCCGAAAGGGGGTTTTCCCGAACCCAAAATAACCCCCACTTGGCTACGGGCCATAGCCCAGTTGGTACGTTTGGTATACGTCGCTAAAGGTCATCGCGTACATTGACATGACAACGGTTTTTGCGCAACTGTGATTGGAGGCTGAAAAATACGTTGGTGGAACGTCGGGGGGTTTTCCCCAGCATAGATGAGAATTTTTATAAAAAGGGGCAGTTTTCGAGATCTGTATCCATTTTCTCAATGTCTAGGCGAAGCCCTGTTACGCAATAATACGAATATATTCTACACGCTGTACAAACATGCAACGATCACCTTTCGCCTGTTCGCCCACTGCTGAGGGAAATTTTACCACAGATCCTGAAGATCCGCCTATAGAATTACTACCGAGACAAAAAGATGTGCGTACAATCTATCAACGGCACTGTCCAACTGTCAGGCACTGTTTTCACCGCCATCGCCCGATATTGGACTTAAACAATTTTCGGTTAGAGGAAAACACCCGTCTCCCCCACTACGCCTATACTATTTTCGAGGATCAAGCCACAGCGTTCAAATTAAATCTCACGTTTGGGTATTTATTACGGCATAAAGAGACAGGCCAGCTCCGGTACTATTACCCCAGTAACAATACCCTGGTGTTCGAGCAGCCTTTCACCATTACCGATCGCCCGTCCCTGGACACAGTACTGGACCAACTAGAAAGCTTGGATAGTTTGGAATGGGCCCGACAACAACGCCCCGACCCAAAATGGCAAGTAAAGATGACAACCAATGTTACGTTTTACGTCACTAAAATGATCGACCACCCTATCGGCGCTCCCATCCATCTCCCGGACTGGTTAAAGCACAGAGAAGGCATGTACGCCTTAGCAGGTGGAAACCATTGGCCGTACACCGATCGGAAATGTTTATTTCGCTGCCTGGCTATCCATCTCATCAAACTGCCACCCAAGAAATGTACTCGAATGGCCAACTGCTATTGGAAAAAATACTTACGTGAGCAGAACATGGAAAAACAGCACTTTCGCGGGGTCCCGTTATCACAACTGGATGTGGTGGAAAATTTATTCCACGTCAATATTGTCGTGTATAGTCTAGCCCAACAGTGACGACCCACAAATCACAGCCCGACTCGTACATCGTTCCGCGGGGAAATACGACACAACCATGAAATTGAATTTGTACCACACGGACACGGGCGGACATTTCTCGTACATCACGGACATAAACAGGTATGCCCAGTCATACAGTTGTAGTAAATGCCATCGCGTGTTTGAACGCTCGGTCAACTTACACCGTCACGAGAAAACCTGTGACCAGACCAGCAAACGAAAATGTCCTGGCGGCGTATTCCACAACACGGCCACCATCTTTGAAGATCTGGCAGATGAGGGTATTGACGTCCCCATGGACCACCGTTATTTCCCTTACCGAGCCTGCTATGATTTTAAAGCCCTATTAGAACCCATGGAAAAGGTATCGGCTAAAACGCAATGGACCCAGCGTCATATTCCCTTGAGTGTGAGTATTCACACCAACGTACCCGGGTATGAGACCGCTCCGGTGTTTCGTGTCTAACGGGGACCCCATGAACTGATTACAGGAATGATGGACTACCTGGAAGCCTTCAGTCAAACCCAGTGCGGCACATCTCGCCTCGACTACCTACCGTGATGTATTAGCGGCACTTGATGCGCGTATTCCAACATCGGATGGGGAGGACGATACTGACGACGAAGACGGAAGCGAGGACGAGGAACGCAAACCACCAAAACCCTACGCGCAGAAACTGAAACTGCGTTTGTTGGAATACATGAGTCAATTACCGGTGATTGGATTTAACTCGGGACGGTATGATTTGAACTTAGTCAAAGAATTCTTGTACCCCTATTTCGCCAAAGCTGGGAATGTGAAATGCATCATTAAGAAGACCAACAACCACGTCGCGATTCTTAGACGTACGGAATTACCTGGCGCCGAATTACAGCTATGACCAGTGGGTGAAAGCCTACGACTGCGCGGAGAGGAAAAGTTGCTTTCCATACAACTACATGGTGAATATCGAGCGTTTGGACGAACCGCAACTTCCACCCCAAGAGGCCTTCTACAACGAACTGAAAGGAGAAGGATTATCTGACGCCCTCTATATCGAACTGCAACAGGTGTGGGTCCGTGAAGGTATGCAAACTCTCCGGGATTTCTTCGCCTATTACAACAATTTGGATGTCGTCCCATTTCTGGAAGCTACCGACAAAATGGCCGCCTTCTACCGAGATATGGGTGTCGAGGTATTCAAAGACTTTAAGCATCCCCGGTCTGACCCTGCGGTATCTGTTTCAGGATTTACCCACTTTCTTCGCACTCATCGAACAGAAAGACGCCGACATGTTTGACTGTTTGAAAGGAAATATCGTAGGCGGCCCCAGTATTATATTCCATCGGTACCACGAGAAAGAGCTGACTCGTATCCGGGGAGGAAAACTGTGTCGAAAAATCATCGGATTTGACGCCAATGCCCTCTACCTATCGTGTTTGGGTAAACCCATGCCGGCCGGTCATTATATCCGGTGGCTTCCTGAGGGGCGGGAATTCAAAGCCCAAAGATCTACAAAACATCAAGCAGAAGAATGGCTGGATTGGGAAGTCAGCGACGAGGCGTCATTATCCGTCACCAAGGCAACCACACTGAAAAACGGATTGGAGATCGGCGCCTTCCCGTGGACGGATTTGCTATCATTAATACAATACCGACCGTGTTCCAGTTCCACGGCTGTTATTGGCAGTGTTCGTTCGCGAGAGGGCGCTATAACGAGCGCCGTGTACTGACGCCGGCCGCCTTACATAAAGAAGTAGACAAGAATGCTGACTACATTCGAGGGCTGGGCTACGACTATGTACAACTATGGGAATGTGAGTTCCACCACATGCAACGCCGTCAACCTGAGTTATATTCTTTCCTAGACGCCCACGACCGGCTGCTGGATTACCGGACTGTCATCACCATGACCGACATCCTACGCACAGTTGAGACGGGAGACCTCTATAGATTCGTGGAATGTGATCTGCACGTCCCTGACCACTTGAAAGACACGTTTGGCGAATGTCCGCCCATCTTCAAAAATATGCGCACATACGCGGAAGAACACGACTACCTAACGCGACCGCGGCGTGTGTTGATCGGTAGCATGTGGGGCGAAAAAATCTTGCTCCGTACCCCTCTGCTTCAGTGGTATATGAGGCACGGACTGGAAATTACCAAAATATATCAAGTCATGGAATTCACCCCCGAGGCTTGTTTCGAGAAGTTCGCGAACGACGTCACCACCGCCCGTCGCCAAGGAGACGCCGACCCCAGTAAAGCCATCATCGCGGAAACGATGAAGTTGCTTGGCAACAGCGGATATGGAAAAACGCCACGTCACCGTGAACATTTGTACCACAAAACAACCCCGCAAACGCCTGAATTCACCCCTATTCCGACGCATGGAGCTGATTGACGACCCCACCTACGAAGTGATTTCAGCCAAAAAGACCATAACCTATAACCTGCCGCTACAAATCGGGTGCATGGTGTACCAGCTGGCCAAACTACGAATGCTGGAATTCATATATGATTTCATGGGAGTGTATTTCAACCAATCAGACTGGCAATTGATGGAAATGGATACCGATTCGGCATACATGGCCGTCTCCAACCCGGATTGGGAATCGCTCGTGAAACCAGAACTACGAGCCCAGTATGAAACGGAAAGAGATGAATGGCTACCGAGAAAAGACCACTACACCTACGACAAGCGAACGCCCGGCCTCTTCAAATTAGAAAGGAGCGGTGAGGCCATGATCGCTCTGTGTTCGAAAACATACTATTGCGATGGTGGAGACAACAACAAATTCAGCTGCAAAGGCGTGAGTCGACGCGACCCCAACATCACCAAAGCCCTATACCTTGATGTACTCCAGAGCCAGACCAGCGCCAATGGGACCGATAAAGGTTTCCGCATCATCGAGAACCAGATGCGCTCGTATACCCAGGAGCGGGACGCCTTCACGTACTTCTACCCCAGGCGCAAAGTGCTCTCCGATGGTGTGAGTACAACGTATCTGGACATTTAGAGTGCTAAATATGAACTTACACTGCGAATATTCCACTGGACTTTCTAATGTTTATAATAAGAGGAACTAACTGTTGTATATATATGTTCTATAAACGATAAAGCTGACACTGCGGCTATTCCACTGGACTGTTATAATAAGGCAAATAACTGTTGTATCTATGTTCTATAAACGCTAAAGCTGACACTGCGGATATTCCACTGGACTGTTATAATAACGTTGTATATATGTTGTGTTCTTTGTTATAAAATGTGTTTTTTCAAACAACATTGTGAGTTTGGGTTCTTTTTGTATACCGTAGTTAACCATTCGAAAGAGCTAATTGGCTCGTATTGACCTTGATGACTGGTATGTATGACCCAGGTCCCTCGTTGCCCCTGGTGGCAAAAACTGGGACTAGGGGGAGATAACTCCGGGCTGTCAGGGGGCCCCGGAAGTGAACCCCTGTGCACCATTATTAAGATTCGCTTTGTAAAAGGGGATGTGGAAACTTATTGACCTACTCCCGACAGGGGCCGCCACCCGGCCCTTTTTTGTTGCACCATTATTAATATCCGCTATTGTAAAAGGACAAATTGGCGCCCATTTCTCCGCAGATGGCTGCCAGGGGCGCCACCAGTCCCTTTTTTGTTGCACCATTAATAATATCCGCTATTGTAAAAGAGCAAATTGGGTCCCATTTCTCCGCAGGTGGCCACCAGGGGGCGCCACCAGTCTCGTGACGTCACTTCCGGTGCCGGTCACGTGACCGGAAATGACCTTTGACCCAAGGCGCTGCAACTTCCGGTCACGTGACCGGAACCTGGGGTCAAAGGTCATTTCCGGTCACGTGACCGGCACCAGAAGTGACGTCACAAGACTGGTGGCGCCCCCTGGTGGCCATCTGCGGAGAAATGGGACCCAATTTGCTCTTTATATACTACTAGGGACCTTGGTGGCCGAGTGGTCTAAGCGCTTCGTTGGTGACCGGTAGCCTCACACCACTGAACCGGCACTGGTTCGAGTCCAGCTGGTTCATGTGTGGAAGCTCGCCAGTTACTCGCCGAAGGGCGGTGGTTCTCTCCAGGTACTCCGACTTCCTCCAGCAACCCAACTGATGTCACCAAATGAGTGAAGCAAACTTGAGCCAAATCACCCCCCCCCCCCCCTATTTTTATGGATGAAAAAGAAATGTATACATTGATAATATGAAAAGTAAATCTATAAGTATGTGTCACGCTCTGAATAGATTCGCCTAGTTTGTTGTTTTTCTACATTTCTTCATATATTCCATATTGTAAGTTCAGTTTAAATACTGGACTTATACGAAATCCACAAGCCCTCCTTCAGTACCGCAAAATATGACTGCTGATCTTTCTGTTCGAAGGACGTACATTTACGGGAATCTTTGCTTCCGGCTTTTAGACTTTGGAGAATTGTTGAATTATTCGATAATCTTATTGAAAACTTATTGGAGAGGATACAATGATCGGTGCAAGATGTTCAAATATGCCTTTTAAGTGGAAAATTATAATTGCTGTTTATCGCAACTTTTTTCTGTATTAAATTATTACTTATGGCACATGGATATACTGTGTGTTGGACTAGATGTGTGTGATGTGAGTTTCTTTAATCACATATTAGTTTTGTCAATTATTCTATGTTGATTTCACATATCCATAGAATACATTTCTCATATAAGTAAGAGGTTACCTTGTTCAGATTTCCAGTTTTACTTTCCTAATCTCTCATGGGAACTGTACTCGGATATTTAATCAATTTAATATGAATTGTAAGATGTCCTATTTGCATCTTTTTGAACCGCTCATATGTTTTGAATCGTTCATGCTCCTCTTAAGACTCGCAGTTCATCCAGTAATGACCTATAACATGTTTATCATTTCATACATTATTTTTATATTAATTTAATCTTATTGTCTTAGCTAGTCTCAGCTCAGTAACATTTGCACACTGTGGGGTTTGTCAGCTCGATGTCAGTGATATTCAACGAATGCAGAGCAGGAGTTGAATGTCCAGAACATCGGCATGGAATATCGACATTAGGGTATACCACGTGATAGAGCTTCAACCATGAAAATAAACAGTCGTGGTACGAGGTAGCAACGTTGAGCTCGGTCAGTACTTGGTTGGGTGACCGAGTGCTGGACTGGCTGGTCTGATCAGTGTTCAGTATAATAGGAACTGTGGAGACTATCGTGTCCTGGCACATGTAGGCACCGTTGTGATATGACTGGAAAACGTTAAAAACGACTTTAAATCCTACGCACTCACTCACTCACTGTAATAATACTCATTAATATACAGCCATGCGATTTTCCCAACTATTACCCATATAATCACTAGTTTTTATTGTTATTATTATTGAGAATTTGGATTTGATATTGGACAGTTGATGTTCGGAACTACTTTGTTTACAAATTTGTAGACGATATATGTTCAAATAAAGCAACTGCTTGAGCAGAGTTTAAATGATCGTTCATTGACGTTCAACCTACATAAAGCATAAATTGTTTGACTATATACAATTACTTTTCTTTCCGCCTCAAGATATTATTATGTTGTTCGGGTTTATCTGGACTCATCCTGGGCGCACAAGCTCCTCTCTGTCCTCGCGCCCTGGACTCGTCCAGGCGAAACCACACATCCGATAATCATAGACGATGATACATACATTGTATTCTATTGTGTGTTGTATCCCTGAACGATTATTAATCAATGAATTTATATTGTTTCTTAGAAAAATACAGACAATCGCCCGTAATTGAGAAGTTGGGTGTTAAAGCTGTTAATATAGTGGTTGATTTACCTTATCCAGTGACCTGTACCAGGTTTATACTGGAGTAAGGTATCATACTGAATCACTATGTGAAGCGTGTAGGACTTGACCAGTGTTGTATACCTGCCAAATATGGGGTCCCTATCCACTATAGATAAGCGTGTAGGACTTGACGAGTGTTGTATACCTGACAAATATGGAGGCCCTATCCACTATAGAAAAGGAAATATAGGCCAGTAAGCTATTCATTTGGCTATCAGTCGGCTATTCGCAGCACCACGCCCTGGCGGCGGAATTGAAAACCAATTAGGTCAGCGAGTAGGACTTGACGATTGTTGTATACCTGCCAAATATCGAGGCCCTATCCACTATAGATCAAGAGATATAGGCCAGTAGGTTATTCAGTTGGCTATCAGTCGGCTATTCACAGCACCGCCCCCTAGCGGAAGAAGTGAAAACTAATTAGGCCAGCGTGTAAGACTTGACGAGTGTTGTAAACCTGCCAAATATGGAGGCCCGATCCACTATAGATAAGGAAAACTAATTAGGTCAGCGTGTAGGACCATGCGTGTAGGACATGACAAGTGTTGCATGGCTGCCAAATATGGAGGCCCTGTCCCAATTTAGGAGATATACGTCAGAATGCTATTCATATTCCAAATAATGACTGGTCCACTGAATCGCCGACTGAAATGTGAACTGTGAACTGTTTTCTATCTTCAAATCTCAACTGCCGATTTGAATTTCTCATTACTATGCGTACGGGTCACGTGATCGGCATGTATCGCAGCGTCCCGATCACGTGACCTGTACGAAGGCGCTGGTGAAAATTCAATCGGCCGTGAATGTTTCAAGATTGATTGCAGAAACATCAGCTCCTCACGGCTGTCGAACTGTTTGGCGAACTCTTCAATACAGTGGACAGAAACTGGGGACGGTTTGTTTAGCGCCGGGCAAAGCCGTTCTGCCCCTGGAGCCTTGTGATTCCGGACTGTACTTTCAGTAAGAGGAAGCATGACTGAGAAGGAACGAACGAATGTCTCATCCTCCGGTTGTCCGGTAGCTCAAATCTCAGATAAAATTTTGTGAATTTTAACGACATGGCAATGAATGTATCTAGCACCATTGAAAGATGCCTAGAACGCTACAGACGCGACGTTAAACCATACTGCCCTCTCTCTCTCTCTCCTTCTCTCTCTCTCTCTCCTTCTCTCTCTCTCTCCTTCTCTCTCTCTCTCCTTTTCTCTCTCTCCTTTTCTCTCTCTCCTTCTCTCTCTCCCTCTCTCTCTCCTTTTCTCTCTCTCCTTCTCTCTCTCTCTCCTTTTCTCCCTCTCCCTCTCTCTCTCTCAGATCGCATCGGTGACAGGGCGACATGGATAAGACGAGGACTGTGGGAGAAACATGTCAATATGTAAATAATTTAATGCTATCGTTGGTATCCACAGATTAACTTGGTATCATACAGGAGAAGGGAGACAAATACATATGTATCCATGTCATCAGCAGGAATGGTAGTTTACAGCAGGTTCTATTGTGAGTTGCTTCAACAGCAATGTGAACACTTGTTTGCTCTAGAAAACAGCAGAGCCAGTGTGCAAGCTACACAATTGACAGAATTTGTATTGATAATCTGTAAGATTATTAACAAAGCTGACGATTGGAATATGATAACCTATAGATATACTTTTAAAGAAACCCGGAAACTATGTAAAGTTACACCGGTATAAACAGGTCGCTTTCAATAATATTTCTACAGTATCAAATAAAAACCAGTAATAATGAAATAAGAAATTGGATATTCCCAAGCAAGTTACTCATGCACATTTTGGCCCAACCGCACTTATATTCTACAGAACGCATGTTCAGATCTGCTCGTTTACTCTATTCCTCGTAATTCAGCAGCAAAATATCGACTACTTGAATACAGTTTGTAGAAATGCCGTTTAGTGAAATACAGGCTCAATTGTGGCGAACTGTAATGCCACGAGACGTTCTTCGCAGTAGGATCAGCGACAAACAGCGTCGAAAACGCGACACCAGAGTAGCGGAAACAGACCGAGTGAATAAAGCTCTCTTCCGCATGTGGTCACGTTAACTTTTTGATTCGAAGGTAAAGCTTATCGCGCGATTGTAGTAGCGAGTAGAAGAAGCGACCAGATTTCGGTATTTTATTGTACGATTCATAACACTATTTTATATGATGGCCGAGAGGGGCCATCGCGTCTTTCATTTCTAATTTAACGCGATGGAGCGATGGAGCTATGCGATGCGCGATGGAGCTATGCGATGGAGCTATGCGATGAAAAGTCGCGCTATGCGATGCGCGATGAGGCTATGCGATGGAGCTATGCGATGCGCGATGGAGCTATGCGATGAAGCGATGGAGCTATGCGATGAAAAGTCGCGCTATGCGATGCGCGATGAGGCTATGCGATGGAGCTATGCGATGCGCGATGGAGCTATGCGATGGAGCTATGCGATGAAAAGGCGATGGAGCTATGCGATGAAAAGGCGATGGAGCGATGGAAAATCAGAAATGAAAGACGCGATGAAAATGCGATGAAAAGTCGATGGAGTTATGCGATGAAAAGGCGATGGAGCGACCCGTAGATCAGATCTCCGCGTGACACATGGAATCTACGCGTAAACTACGCGTAAAATACGTGTAGTTCATTCCGCATTGGCTCCGTATCGGCGACGCGGATTCATGCGGAGTATTGGGACGATTCAACACGGAATCTACGTGTAGAAAACTCCGAATGACACGGAGGAACGCGGAGGAACACGGAAACTGAGAAATGGCTGAAATAGGCATATTGACACGAAGAAAACTCCGAATGACGCGGAGTCACACGGAGTTATCTCCGTGTGGAACACGGAAACTAAAAAATGACAAAATTATGCATATTGCACAGCCCTTATTAAAATACAAGCCTTCTCTGGTGACTAGTTACAGCAATATTGCAGCAATATCTTTTCGTATGCAAATTAGGTTGCTGCAATAGCACCAGAAGTGTTGCAGCAATACTGCTGCAACTAGTTGCCAGAAGGAGAATTATTGCTGCAACTATGTCACTTTTCATATGCAAATTAGGTTGCTGCACTATCGCCAGAATTGTTGCGGCAATATTGCTGCAACAAGTCGACACAAGCTAAAATTGCAGCAGCATTCCAGTCAAGCATGTTGCTGCAATATTGCATGTACATATGTGATTGACATCCGAAAATCACAAAAATTTGAAAATATTTAAGTTCGTAACCCAACCAAGTATAATAACGTCTCTCACGAGTCCTGGGTGCCTGGCTTACGAGGACGAATGGAAAGAAGATATTGGGGGTAATGCACTGGCACGGCTCCTCCGATAGCTCACATATAATCACAAACACAAGTTAATTTGTTAGGTTTTGAATTTGAAGAACAAGACAAGAAGGTGATATGAATTATATTTAATTTGGTATTTTAAACATGTTAAAGGTTGAAATATCACTATTATAAACTTGAGTGGCATAATCGATTCAGCATGGTATTGTATATTTTCCTACCTGTTATCCAGAGTCCTAAACAAGAGACGGTATGTAAATACTTAGAGGTTTGGAGCTTTTCGAAATTTATTGCACTGTCTGGCCCTGGCAATATATTTAATTAGATAGATGAAACTCCAATGCTGAATAGGAGCAAACTCTCTCATGATCTGGGAAGACTATCAATTTCTTTAAATTGTGAATAGTTAGCACACTTTAGCATGTTCAGTGACATAACCATGTCACGATTTTATAAAAAATCTTTCATCTAGGCATCCAATAATATTTCGTCATCACTCGGTTCACTGAAAGGATTGATCCATGCCTTGTGAATGTGTTGTTTTTTTCAAGTAAATTCCAGCACAGTGCTACTTCTTTGAAAATTATGGATCGACAGTATGTCTTGTGTCACAACTCCAACCTGGGCAGGGGTGTTCAGTGTGCCTCTTCATGCTGTTTATGGTTGGCCATCCCGGCCAGAATTCGTCATTTAGAGGCTGCCTCTAAATAATATATACCATGGTATAAAATGCCAAGCCAGTGCCATAATTCGTATTTAGAGGCTGCCTCTAATTATTTCGTACCATGGTATAAAATGCCAAGCCTGCCATAATTCCTATTTAGAGGATGCCCTCTAAATCTGCCATAGCCTGCCACAATTCGTATTTAGAGGCTGCCTCTAATTATTTTGTACCATGGTATAAAATCGCCAAGCCTGCCATAATTCCTATTTAGAGGATGCCTCTGATTCATTTTAGCCGTAAGTCGTAAATTTTCGCCTTATCACTTCCACCAATGATATGCGCTTTCACAAATTTGGTGCCATATCTCTACGCTTGTTACAAGTTTACTCATTGGTCAAATTTAATATTCTTGATATGACATCGAGTTGTTTATGACTTACGGCTAAAATGAATTAGAGGCATCCTCTAAATAGGAATTATGGCAGGCTTGGCGATTTTATACCATGGTACAAAATAATTAGAGGCAGCCTCTAAATACGAATTATGGCAGGCTCGGCATTTTATACCATGGTATATATTATTTACAGGCAGCCTCTAAATACGAATTGTGGCAGGCTTGGCGATGTAGAGGCATCCTCTAAATAGGAATTATGGCAGGCTCGGCATTTTATACCATGGTACAAAATAATTAGAGGCAGCCTCTAAATACGAATTATGGCAGGCTTGGCATTTTATACCATGGTATATATTATTTAGAGGCAGCCTCTAAATGACGAATTCTGGCAGGGATGGCCAACCATAGCTGTTCTTCCGAAATTCCCCAATATCAGTTCCACAATCAGTACACTGATATAGGCCTACCTGAAAATAAAATGCAAACAAGTCAGATCAAATATAAAATTAATATTTTGACGTTTTTGCCCATATTTCGGATATAAATTTTTACACAAATGAAATCTTTTGGATATTAAACAATTATTGAAATTAATAGTTATCAAGGATCACAAATTTGCTTTTCTGAATTTCTTGGTAAAGTTACCACACATGCCATAGTTGTACAGTGTCCTCTTTTGAGCAGAATTTGTTGTGGAAATGTCAGGAACGAACGAGCATGTTGGTGGTTTTACTTTTTTCAACTTAACAAACACACAGGTTTAATTAAACTTGGTTGTTTTTGAACTTCAATGAGTAAGATAAAACATGAAAGACAACCACGGAACATCATTGAACAATTGAATTTAATCTTACCAGATGTGTTGTTGTTGTCGAATGTCGTCGGACGCACATCAGCCCGGCCTTTGGAGTATTCGGACACATGATTCACACGTCATCATCACATGGCAGTAAGAGTGTTGCCCAAACGTTTGTCAGACTACCAAGTGTATAATTAAAAGCATCCATTTACGACATACTGGTTGAACCAGAACTGGACAGAAGTACAACGAACCCCCGCCAATAACTTTAGAAACAGCGAAATTTGGCGCTATTCTTGCAGCACGAGATCACGTGGAGCGGGGAAATTCATTCAGTATCATCACTCAGGCGGATAACTATTCACGGTACAGTATGGTAGTGTCTGTTGTTGTTGTTGTGTCTGTTCCGGATGTACCGACCGACGAATCATGTTGTTGTTCAATGACGGCTGCTGTTCAGACAGCTGCAAGATTTTACTCCCACACAAATCGATTTCACTCTTCTAAGTACCACTCCACATTCCAAAGAATAAATCATTGAATATATCATTTTAGTTGTTTTGTAATTAGCGTCTGCTCTCTCTCTCTCTCTTCCCGCGACTTCCCGCAACCTCTCAATGCTTCGCGCCAAAAATAAACGGCTCGAGAAGTGTATGTATAAAAACTCGGACTACAACCTAAAATCGAATCTCCGGATCAATTATTTTTCTTTCATGAGAATACTATCAATTCTCACTTAGAATACTGAACTGTTTGAAGAATAAAATAATTCTTGTCGTTCGTAAGGACAGTAATTAGTCGGAAATTAGTCTTAATTAAACTTGTCACGATACTTCTAATTTTCGAGTCCGCTTCCGGATTTTTGGAGTTTCGATTCCGAATTTTTTGCAAATCGGCAATTCATCTGGCCTTTGCTAGGGTTCAGCTTTCGTGGATTCATTTCTGCGTGAACTCTGTTACTAAACTGATCAAGTCTATGTTGTCTAAAGAGTATCACTGCGAAGCAAAGACCCAGAAGAAAGAAATATTTGAATACTTGGGCTACATCAATGTTTAAAACTGCTGCTAATTTCACAAGGCTCTATAACTCCCGCGACTTTGAATGGAAATCCAAATGTTGAATACAACAACAACAACATGCCGAATATCCGTCCTATGTTAGAAACTGTGGATAGTTTTGTTTGAATACAACAACAACAACATGCCGAATATCCGTCCTATGTTAGAAACTGTGGATAGTTTTGTTTCCTTTAACTTATTCCAATTTAAGGACTTTGTTTCTTTTGCAAAAGCCATGTGATAGAGGTCTGGTGTAATAATTTTATTAATTTGAAGTTTATTTAGAGTTTGCCTTTTCAAAAATAAATAAATAAACAAAAAAATAAATAGTTTTTTTTTTTTTTTTTTTTACTCACAAAGAAAGGTAAGGTAATATTTTTGCAAAGGATAATCCTTAAAGTATTAATGAACTAATGAGAACAAAAGTATAACAATAGTGAGAAACGAGCGTATATTTTGAGCCTTGGATACGTAGTGAAAATGATAAGTACTGATTACGATTCATGTTAGTTTGGTGAGGTTCTGCTTGAGATTATAAGATAACTTTTGTTCATAAGATTTTGACTTGTATAATATGTCTATTCTTGAGAGTTGAATTAAAACAGAACTTAATTGAACTTTCATTTGTTTATGTCATGTAGTGCATTTGGCTCTATTGGGGAACGCTGTATTTGATGCCATTGAAATTGTGCTCTCTTATATGTAATACATTATCTTACATTGCTATGTCCAATATGGCCTGGACCTGTGTAAATGTATATCCTATTATTGAAAAATAATCTAAGTCCAATCCGTGTCAAAAATAATCAAAGTCCACAAACTCCGTGTCCTTCCGTGTCAACACGGAGAAAGCTCCGTGTGGATATATTCAGTTTACACGGAAATTTTGCAGTTCCGTGTAAATTCCGTGTAGATCCGTGTGAATGCGGAGATTTGAGCTACGGGGATGGAGCTATGCGATGGAAAATCAGAAATGAAAGACGCGATGAAAATGCGATGAAAAGGCGATGGAGCGATGGAACGATGGAGCTATGCGATGAAAAGGCGATGGAGCGATGGAGCTATGCGATGGAAAATCAGAAATGAAAGACGCGATGAAAATGCGATGGAAATGCGATGGAGCGATGGCGCGATGGAGCTATGCGATGAAAAGTCGATAGTTTTCTCGAGTGTGTGGCGAATTATACTTTTCTCCTGGGGTAATTAAAGAATCAATAGATCCGATATCTCGGCGATGTATTACATGTAGATGCAAATAACATACCATGCGATGAGATACCATTCAGAATACCATGGAAGTATCAATAGTTTCTAAGAAAGAATCTTTCCGAAATAGATTGACGAGGGTAATACAGTAAAATAATTTTATTCTTAAGAAGGTTGATATATATAATTTAAATATTAATTATATGCATGAACGTCACAGGACAACTCCGACGCGAACTGAGTTCTTGGAAATCTCCACCCCCAGTTGAAATCCTGCCTATATTAAGATGGGCACTGCCCAAGTCAGAATCAGCAGTGATTTTCATCAAAAATCACCAGAAATTTTCATCAAAAGTAGGTCAGCTCAGACCGTGTTGGTAACAGTCCCCTAATGCACATACCTTCATGCCAAAAATCAAGGTTCTAATGTCAACGGTTCTCCTTATTTTGCCGACGAAAGTATTCGGGTGGACTGACTGACTGACTGACTCATTACCGGACAATTTGCAATCTGTAGCCTAATTCGTAGGAATAATTCAATCGAAGGTATATCAAGCTTTGATCATGTCAAGAACACAGTCATAGATATTTTATATTTGTTGGGAAGCCGAACACAGAGCCAGATTTTGAATGATGCTTGTTGGAAAGTAAACGAATATGCGCAATGACTTTTCATCGCATAGCTCCATCGCTCCATCGCATTTCCATCGCATTTTCATCGCGTCTTTCATTTTTGATTTTCCATCGCATTTTCATCGCGTCTTTCATTTCTGATTTTCCATCGCATAGCTCCATCGCTTTTTCATCGCATAGCTCCATCGCTCCATCGCTCCATCGCCTTTTCATCGCTTTTTCCAATATGGCGTCATACATGGTGTGAGCATAATTATCGCCAGCAGATAGACGGCCGCTGGACTCCTGCCTGCGTTGCAAATGTCTAAATTGAATCGTCAGAAAACATCGACTAAACCATCTGAACTGACCACCGATAAAAACAGCCGATATAATCTCCGCAATACGCCATCGAATCCGTTTGAAGTTTTGCCAGTTGAATCGTCGTCGTTGTCAGGGAATACAAAAATGGCGACAAACACAACAACAAAGAGTACATCAGAGGACCCCAGTTACCGACTGGAAAAACTTATAAAGGCGCTAGATAGCAAGTTGTCCGGTAAACTAGATAACATTGAAGAAAATCTACAATCAATTCGTTCGGATATAGAGCATACGAAATCTAGAGTTGCTGATGTCGAAAACCGGGTGTCCGACAATACCAAAGCCATTGAGGGACTTCAAGTGTCACAAAGAGAGCAGGATCTCCTCAACAGAATCACGGAACTGGAAAAACAGTCATTGCGGAAAGATCTGCACGACCGAAAGGTAAACCTTCTTATCTACGGTATTCCTTATGACGAAAAGTCTGAGGTTTCTGCTACGAACACTGAAGAAATATTCCGGCGATTTCTTGTAGAGGATATGAACTTAAACAGCGAAATCGTAAAGCAAATGTCATTCCTTGTTGTTCACCGACTGGGGGCACCCCGTCATCACTCTGCTTTAGGTACTGAGAAAACAAAAGCCCCACCAGGGATAATTGTGACATTTCATAAGATGGCTGACAGAGATTTGGTTCTCAACAACAGCAGTGAGCTGGCCGGCACCAAGAAATCCGTGAGAACTGATTTACCTGTTCCACTGAAAATCAAGCGGGGAAAACTGGCAACTACCGCCTTCACATTAAGAAAAACCAGAGGTCTCCAAACCAGAATACGAGTGGTGGATGTGGAAGTTATACTTGAGGTGAGGAAGGACAGGTACTCTGCTTGGTCTTTATACAATGAGTAAACGAGTTAGAAGATTACATGATTTACTTATACAGGTGTGTTTTCATCTGACACTAGAACTCGTATTATTACCATTCTCAGCAACTACAACTCTATGCATATATAGAATTTCAAAACATGTGACGACATAGTTAATCTACATATACTTTCCTATCTCTTACTATTGGACTAAGGACCTTGTAAATTTATTTACTTGTATAATATGTACAATGTTTAGGGTATATCACCTACCCTTTTTGCTGAAATATGAGCTATGTGCATTTTAAGATTGAATAATCTATACACAACTCATCAGCATGTCTGGATCAACCA